>OY740819.1:12557820-12845320 GCA_963514005.1 Raja brachyura | reverse complement strand
CCATAAGGTTATCTGGCTGGCCACAATATCCTATTGTGTGGTGACAGTGATCACACACAATACTCCCAGTTTGACCAAAAGTGACCACTTTATAAAGTGTTTTATAAAGTCACACCTTAATGGCACAACTCTTGGACTCCTGAACTACAAGGGGATGGCTTGCTATTTGACTTTGTCGCCATCATATTAAACTGTGTAGCCACTTACAGGGAATTAATTAATTGGAAGTCAAGATCTCTCTGTTCATCCACATTTCTTATTGCCCTGCCATTTTCCATAGCGATCTTACCGTTATTAGACCTCACAAACTGCGTCATCATAGGTCGTTGCAGGTCGCCGAAAATTTTCAACATGTTGAAAATCTAGCGGCAACCAGAAGGTACGACTCTTTGGGCGACTACATATAGGCTTCAACCCGTGACATGTCGCCAGAATGTTGCCTGTATGGTCGTGAGTCGTCTCCTCAGTCGCCCAAAGAGTCGTAGCATCTTTCTGGTCGCCGTTGGATTTTCAACATGTTGAAAATTTTCGTCAACCTGCAATGACCTTCGACGGGTGCTGGCAGTCGCTGAAAAAGTTGCGTAAGTGGGACAGGCCCATTAGTATCTAGCATCAGCTACAGAACCTTTTTAGTTTAGTTTAGTTGTAGTTTAGAGACACAGTGAAAAAAGGCCCTTTGGCCCACCGAGCTTGCACCACCCAGTGGTCCCCGCACATTAACACGGCACTAGGGACAATTTACACTTATATCAAGATAATTAAACAACAAACCTGTACGTCTTTGAAGTGTGGGAAGACACCGAAGATCTCGAAGGAAACTCACGCAGGTCACGGGGAGAACGTACAAACTTCGTACAGACAGCAGGCGCTGTGAGGCAGCAACTTTAACGCTGCAACATCGTGACACCATCGAACTCCCAGAACACTCGGTATTGTCGGTTGTGGTACACCACTATTAGTAAAACATCCTTCCACCATCACCCTCCACCTCCTATCACCAAGATAATTATGGATCCAAACAGCCAGCTTGCCTTTCAGCCCCTCTGACTTGGCTTGGATAGAGTGAATGTGGAGAGGATGTTTCCACTAGTGGGAGAGTCTAGGACTAGAGGTCATAGCCTCAGAATTAAAGGACGTTTCTTTAGGAAGAAGATGAGGAGGTTCTTAGGTCAGAGGGTGTTGAATCTGTGGAATTTATTACCACAAAAGGCTGTGGAGGACAAGTCAATGGACAAGACAGAGATAGATAGATTCTTGATTAGTACGAGTGCCAGAGGTTATGCGGAGAAGGCAGGAGAATGGGGTTAGATAGATCAGTCATGATTGAATGGCGGAGTAAACTTGATGGGCCGAATGGCATAATTCTACTCCTATCACTTATGAACTTATGACTTATCCACCTGGACCAGTCTACCATGTGGACACTTGTCGAATACCTCGCTAAAATTAATATAGACAACATCTACCGTCCTCCTATCGTAATTTTCCTTTGTCACCTTCTCAAATACTCAATCAAATCACTGAGAAAGGAATTTGCCTCCACAATACCATCCTGACCAAACTTCCTCAGTCCCCTGCCTTTCACAAATGAACATAAATCCTGTCCCTTCGAGGTTTCTCCAGTAATTTCCCAACCACTGATGCAAGCCTGTTGTGACCTGACGTATACATGCTGCCCTTCTTAACGAAAGGAGCAATATTAGCCGTTCTTCAGTCTTTCGTTATCTCACCTGTGGACAATGAGGATGCAGAACTCTCCTCCAGGTCCCTAGACAATATCTGCCTCGTTTCCATAAGACATTGGACCAGAATTATGCCATTCGGATCATTGAGTTTACTCCGCCATTCAATCATGGCTGATCTATTTTTCCCTCTCAACCCCATTCTCCTGCCTTCTCCCCATGACCTTAATGCCCTTACTAATCAAGAATCTATTAATCTCCGCTTTAAAATTAACCAATGACATGGCCACCACAGCCGCCTGTGGCAATGAATTACGCAGGATCGCCACCCTCTGGCTAAAGAAATTCCTCCTCATCTCCATTCTAAAGGTACGTCCTTTTATTCTGAGGCCGTGCCCTCTGGTTTCTGATTCTCCCATTACTGGAAGCATCATTTTCACGTCCAATTTCTCTAGGCCTTTCATTATCAGGTAAGTTTCAATGACATCCCCTCCTCCCTCATTGTTTGAAACTCCAGCAAGTATAGGTCCAGAGTCATCAAACGCTCCTCATACAATAACGCACTCATCCCCGGGATCATTCATGTAAACATCCTCCAAAGTCAGTGCATCCCTCCTCAGATATGGGCCCAAACACTGCTCACAATATTCCAAATGTGGCCTCACCAGCACCACATAAAGCCACAACATTACATCCTACCTTATAAAAAAACATAGAAACATAGACAATAGGTGCAGGAGGAGGCCATTCGGCCCTTCGAGCCAGCACCGCCATTCATTGTGATCATGGCTAATCATCCACAATCAGTGACCCGTGTCTGCCTTCTCCCCATATCCCTTGATTCCACTAGCCCCTAGAGCTCGACCTAACTTTCTTTTAAATCCATCCAGTGATTTGGCCTCCACTGCCCTCTGTGGCAGAATTCCACAAATTCACATCTCTCTGGGTGAAAACGTTTATTTTCACCTCAGATTTAAATGGCCTCCACTTTATTCTTAGACTGTTCAAGTTCAAGTGAGTTTATTGTCATGTGTCCCTGATAGGACAATGACATTCTTGCTTTGCTTCAGCACAACAGAACATAGTAGGCATTGACTACAGAACAGATCAGTGTGTCCATATACCATTATATAAATATATACACACGTGAATAAATAAACTGATAAAGTGCAAATAACAGATAATGGGTTATTAATGTTCAGAGTTTTATCCGAGCCAGGTTTAATAGCCTGATGGCTGTGGGGAAGTAGCTATTCCTGAACCTGGTCATTGCAGTCCTCAGGCTCCTGAAGGTAGCAGGGGGATGTGTGTGTGGCCAGGATGGTGTGGGTCCTTGATGATGCTGCCAGCCTTTTTGAGGCAGCGACTGCGATAGATCCCCTCGATGGAAGGAAGGTCAGAGCCGATGATGGACTGGGCAGTGTTTACTACCTTTTGTAGTCTTTTCCTCTCCAGGGCGCTCAAGTTGCCGAACCAAGCCACGATGCAACCAGTCAGCAAGCTCTCTACTGTGCACCTGTAGAAGTTAGAGTGAGTCCTTCTTGACAGACCGACTCTCCGTAATCTTCTCAGGAAGTAGAGGCGCTGATGTGTTTTCTTGATAATTGCATCAGTGTTCCCCGACCAGTAAAGATCTTCACAGATGTGCACGCCCAGGAATTTGAAGCTCTTGACCCTTTCAACCATCGACCCGTTGATGTAAATGGGACTGTGGGTCCCCATCCTACTCCTTCCAAAGTCCACAATCAGTTCCTTGGTTTTGCTGGTGTTGAGGGCCAGGTTATTGTGCTGGCACCATATGGACAGTTGCTCGATCTCTCTTCTATACTCTGAGTCATCCCCATCAGTGATACGTCCACAACAGTGGTGTCGTATCACAACAGTGGCCCCTGGTTCTGGACTCGCCCAACATTGGGAACATTTTTCCTGCATCTAACTTGTCCAGTCCTTTTATAATTTTATACGTTTCTATAAGATCCCCTCCCATCCTCCTAAATTCCAGTGAATACAAGCCCAGTCTTTCCAAGCTTTCCTCATGACAGTCCCGCCATCGTGGGGATTAACCTCGTGAACCTCGTGAACCTACGCTGCATTGCCTCAAGAGCAAGGATGTCCTTCCTCAAATTAGGAGACCAAAACTGCACACAATACCCCAGATGTGGTCTCACCAGGGCCCTGTACAACTGCGGAAGGACTACTTTACTCCTATATTCAAATTCTCTTGTTATGAAGATCAACATGCCATTCGCTTTCTTCACTGCCTACTGCACCTGCATGTTGACTTTCAGTGACTGGTGTACAAGGACACGCAGGTCTCATTACACTTCCCTTTTCCTTAATCTGACACCATTGAGATAATAATCTGCCTCCTTGTTCTTGCCGCCAAAGTGGATAACCTTACATTTATCTACATTATAATGTGCCATGCATCTGCCCACTCACTCAACCTGTCCAAATCACCATGCATCCTCCTAGCATCCTCTTCGCAGTTCACACTGCCACCCAGTTATGTGTTATCTGTAAATTTGCTCATTTTACGTTTAATCCCTTCATCTAAATCAGTAGCATACAGTATATTGTAAAGCAGCCCCTACCCCAATACCATGTGCTCCAATTTTGCCCACTAATCTCATGTGAGACCTTATCAAAGGTTTTCTGAAAGTCTAGATACACTACATCCACTGGCACCCCTTCATCCATTTTACTTGTCACATCCTCGAAAAATTCCAGAAGATTAGTCAAGCATGATTTCCCTTTCATAAATCCATGCTGACTTGGACCAATTATTTGTCAGGCTAACTGATCTATAATTCCCCATTTTCTTTCTCACTCCTTTCTTGAAAAGAGGGATAACAGTAGCTACCCTCCAATCCACAGGAACTGATCCTGAATCTATAGAACATTGGATCTATAGAACATTACCAATGCGTCCGCGATTTCTAGAGCCACCTCCTCGAGGACCCTGGGATGCAGACCACCAGGCCCTGAGGATTTATCAACCTTCAGTCCCATCATTCTACCCAATACAATTTCTCGCCTAATGCAAATGTATTTCAGTTCCTCTGTCTCTAGAGCTCCTCTGTTCTCTAGTACATCTGGAAGATTGTTTGTGTCCTCCTTAGTGAAGACAGAACCAAAGTACCTGTTCAACTTCTGCCATTTCCTTGTTCCCCATAATAATTTCACCTGTTTCTGCCTTCAAGGGACCCACATTTACTCTTAACATACCTAAAGAAGCTTTTACTATCCTTCTTTATATTCTTGGTCAGCTTACCCTTGTACTTCATCTTTTAACCCCGTATTGCCCTTTCTGTTACCTTTTGTTGTGCTTAGAAAGTTTTGCAATCCTCTGGCTTCCCGCTACTCTTTGCTAAGTTACAGTGGCTTGCAAAAGTTTTCATACCCCTTGAACTTTTCCACATTTTGTCACGTTACAACCACAAACGTAAATGTATTTTATTGGGATTCTATGTGGTAGACCAACACAAAGTGGTGCATAATTGTGAAGTGGAAGGAAAATGATACATGGTTTTCAAATTTTTTTACAAATAAAAAACTGAAAAGTGTGGCGTGCAAAAATATTCAGCCCCCTTTACTCTGATACCCCAAAATAAAATCCAGTGCAACCAATTGCCTTCAGAAGTCACCTAATTAGTAAATAGAGTCCACTTGTGTGTAATCTAATCTCAGTATAAATACAGCTGTTCTGTGAAGGCCTCAGAGGTTTGTTAGAGAACATTAGTGAACAAACAGCATCATGAAGCCCAAGGAACACATCAGACAGGTCAGGGATAAAGTTGTGGAGAAGTTTAAAGCAGGGTTAGGTTATAGAAAAATATCCCAAGCTTTGAACATCTCACGGAGCACTGTTCTATCCATCATCCGAAAATGGAAAGAGTATGGCACAACTGCAAACCTACCAAGACATGGCCGTCCACCTAAACAGGCCAGGCAAGGAGAGCATTGATCAGAGAAGCAGCCAAGAGGCCCATGGTAACTCTGGAGGAGCTGCAGAGATCCACAGCTCAGGTGGGAGAATCTGTCCACAGGACAACTATTAGTCGTGCACTCCACAAATAGGGCCTTTATGGAAGTGTGGCAAGAAGAAAGCCACTGTTGAAACAAAGCCATTAGAAGTCCCGTTTGCAGTTTGCCACAAGCCATGTGGGGGACACAGCAAACATGTGGAGGAAGGTGCTCTGGTCTGATGAGACCAAAATTGAAGTTTTTGGCCTAAATGCAAAACGCTATGTGTGGCGGTAAACTAACACTGCACATCACCCTGAACATACCATCCCCACTGTGAAACATGCTGGTGGCAGCATCATGCTGTGGGGATGCTTTTCTTCAGCAGGGACAGGGAAGCTGGTCAGAGTTGATGGGAAGATGGATGGAGCCAAATACAGGGCAATCTTGGATGAAAACCTGTTAGAGTCTGCAAAAGACTTGAGACTGGGGCAGAGGTTCACCTTCCAGCAGGACAACGACCCTAAACATACAGCCAGAGCAACAATGGAATGGTTTAGATCAAAGCATATTCATGTGTTAGAATGGCCCAGTCAAAGTCCAGACCTAAATCCAATTGAGAATCTCTGGCAAGACTTGAAAATTGCTGTTCACAGACGCAATCTGACTGATCTTGAGCTATTTTGCAAAGAAGAATGGGAAAACATTTCAGTCTCTAGATGTGCAAAGCTGGTAGAGACATACCCCAAAGGACTTGCAGCTGTAATTGCAGTGAAAGGTGGTTCTACAAAGTATTGACTCAGGGGGGCTGAATACTTTTGCACGCCACACTTTTCAGTTTGGAAACCATGTATCATTTTCCTTCCACTTCACAATTATGCGCCACTTTGTGTTGGTCCATCACATAAAATCCCAATAAAATACATTTACGTTTGTGGTTGTAACGTGACAAAATGTGGAAAAGTTCAAGGGGTATGAAAACTTTTGCAAGCCACTGTATATACATTTTCTTTTAGTTTTATTTGATCCCTAACTTCCCTTGTCAGCCACGGTTGCCTCTTACTCCCCTCAGAATCTTTCTTCCTCTTTAGAATGAAATGATCCTGCATCTTCTGGATTATGCCCAGAAAATCCTGCCATTGTTGTTCCACCGTCATTCCTGCTGGGATCCTTGTCCAGTCGACCTTGGCCAGCTCCTCTCTCATAGTCCCCTTTGTTCAACTGCAACATCTGATGTAACCTTCGCCCTTTCAAATTGCAGATTAAAACTTAGCATATTATGATCACTACCTCCCTTTACCATGAGTTCCCTTTATTAAATCTGGTTCATTAGACAACACTAAATCCAGAATTGCCTTCTCTCTGGTCGGCTCCAGTGCAAGCTGTTCTCAGAATCCATCTCGGAGGCCTTCTCCAAACTCCCTTTCTTGGGGTCCAGAACCAACCTGATTTTCCCAGTCTACCTGCATATTGAAATTTCCCATAACCACAGTGGCCTTGCCTTTATTTATGCTCTAGTCTCCTCTAAGTGAACGTAAGCATTGCATTTGCCTTCCTAACCGCTGACTCAATCTGCAAATAATCCTTTTGATAACTCTGCACCAGCACTCCCAAGTTCCTTTGTACCTCCGTTTCTGAATCCTTGCCCCATTTATAAAATAGCCTCATCTCGGTCCTAAAGGAATTCCCCCTTATCCTTAGACTGTGACCCCTTGTTCTGGACTCCCCCAACATCGGGAACAATCTTCCAGCATCTAGCTTGTCCAACCCCTTAAGAATGTTGTACGTTTCTATAAGATCCCCCCTCAATCTTCTAAATTCCAGCGAATACAAACACAGATGCTGCCTAGCTCGCTGAGTTCCTCCGGTACTTTGGGTTTTTTTGCTCAAGGTTCGAGCACCTGCATTTTCTTGTGTCTCCGAGATTATTGAAGGTTTGATTATGAAAGAACAGGAAGTTAATGACAATTATAGAGAACTACAGTCAAGGGCATCCCTTGAGGAATACAGAGGGTGCAGGAGATTACATAACTGCTATTCCCTTCCACTGACTCCATCTACACCTCACGCTGCCCCGGCAAGGCCGGCAGCATCATCACGGACCAGTCGCACCCCGGCCACTCCCTCTTCTCCCCTCTCCCATCGGGCAAGAGGTACAGAAGTGTGAAAACGAATGCACACCTCCAGATTCAGGGACAGTTTCTTCCCAGCTGTTATCAGGCAACTGAACCATCCTACCACAACCAGAGAGCGGTCCTGAACTACTATCTACCTCATTGATGACCCTCGGACTATCCATGACCGGACTTTGCTGGCTTTACCTTGCACTAAACGTTATTCCCTTATCCTGTATCTGTACACTGTGGACGGCTCGATTGTAATCATGGATTGTCTTTCCGCTGACTGGATAGCACACAATTTCCTATTTCCCATGCTATTTCCTTCGCTCCATAGATGCTGCCGCACCCGCTGAGTTTCTCCAGCATTTTTGTCTACCTTCGATTTTCCAGCATCTTCTTGAGCACACAACAAAAGCGATTCACCAGATGCTGGAAGATTGTTCCCAATGTTGGATGAGCTGGAGGCTTTTAAGAGAGTACGCAGGAATTCAGGGACAGCAAGTTCTGGCCAGGGTGAAAGGCACTGATGGTAAGATTGGGGAACGTTCAGTCTGAAGAGGTGTTCCAACCCAAAGTTCCCATTCCCTCCACAGATAGAAACATAGAAAAATAGGTGCAGGAGTAGGCCATTCGGCCCTTCGAGCCTGCACCGCCATTCAATGTGATCATGGCTGATCATCCAACTCAGTATCCTGTACCTGCCTTCTCTCCATACCCCCTGATCCCCTTAGCCACAAGGGCCACATCTAACTCCCTCTTAAATATAGCCAATGAACTGGCCTCAACTACCTTCTGTGGCAGAGAATTCCAGAGACTCACCACTCTCTGTGTAAAGAATGTTTTCCTCATCTTTCTATGTTTCTATCTGTGGAGGGAATGGGCACTTTGGGTTGGAACACCTCTTCAGACTGAACGTTCCCCAATCTTACCAGCGTTGCCTTTCACCCTGGCCAGAACATGCTGTCACTGAATTCCTGCATACTCTTTTAAAAGCCTCCAGCTCATCCAATCTTGCTTTACCAGCAAGCATCTGCTTCCAATGTACTTTTGCCAAGATCTTGCTCACGCTATCAAAATCAGCCTCCCCCCAATTTTGGACCTTAACTGGCGGAACTTCTCCCACTCCTTAACTGCGTTGAAACTACTCGATTGATGGTCACTACACACAAAGTGCTGCCCCATTAACTGCCCCATTAACCGCTCCATTCGGCCCATCAAATCTACCCCACCGAGGACCTACAGCAGGTATTCCTGATTAGGTAATCAGGTGAATGGTCTTCATAAGTTTAAGAACTGCAGATGCTGGAATAATCGAAGGTAGACAAAAATGCTGGAGGAACTCAGCGGGTGAGGCAGTATCTATGGAGAGAAGGAATAGGCAGCATTTTGGGTCGAGACCCTTCTTCATAAGGTCATCAGTTCTAGGAGCAGAATTAGGCCATTTGGCCCATTGTCTTCGCCATTCAATCATGGCTAATCTACCTTTCCCAATCAGTCCCATTCTCCTGCCTTCTCCCCATAACTCTTGATGCTCTTACTAAACGCTGCCTCAAAAAGGCTGGCAGCATCATCAAGGACCCACACCATCCTGGCCACACACTCATCTCCCCGTTACCTACAGGTAGAAGGCACAGGAGCCTGAAGACTGCAACGTCCAGGTTCAGGAATAGCTACTTCCCCACAGCCATCAGTCTATTAAACTTGGCTCGGACAAAACTCTGAACATAATTAGCCCATTATCTGTTTATTCATGTGTGTATATATTTATATAATGGTATATGGACACACTGATCTGTTTTGTAGTCAATGCCTACTATGTTCTGTTGTGCTGAAGCAAAGCAAGAATTTCATTGTCCTATCAGGGGCACATGACAATAAACTCACTTGGACTTAATCAAGAATCTGTCAATTTCTGCCTTAAGACTATCCATTGACTTGGCCTCCACAGCCGTCTGTGGCAATGAGTTCCACAGATTCCCCACCCTCTGACTAAATAAATTTCTCCTCATCTCCTTTCCAAAGGAACGTCCTTTAATTCTGAGGCTGTGACCTCTAGTCCTAGACTCTCCCACTAGTGGAAACATCCTGTCCACATCCATTCTATCCAGGCCTTTCACTATTCAGTAAGTTTCAATGAGGTCCCCCCTCATTCTTCTAAACTCCAGCGAGTACAGGCCCACATGGTCATGGGGAGAATGTGCAAACTCCGTACAGACGGCACCCATACCATATAACCATATACCAATTACAGCACAGAAACAGGCCTTCTCGGCCCTTCCAGTCCGTGCCGACCATTTATTTTCCCCTAGTTCCATCTACCTGCACTCAGACCATACCCCTCCATTCCCTTCCCGTCCATATACCTATCCACTTTACTTTTAAATGTTAAAATCGATCCTGCCTCCACCACTTCTGCAGGAAGATCATTCCACACAGCCACCACTCTCTGAGTAAAGAAGTTCCCCCTCACGTTACCCCTAAACCTCTGTCCCTTAATTCTCATGTCATGCCCTCTTGTTTGAATCTTTCCTACCCTCAATGGGAAAAGCTTATCCACGTCAACTCTGTCTATCCCTTTCATCATTTTAAAGACCTCAATCAAGTCCCCCCTTAACCTTCTGCGCTCCAAAGAATAAAGACCTAACTTGTTCAACCTTTCTCTGTAACAAATAGTCAAGATTGAATCTGGATCTCAGGCTCTGTAAGCAGAATGACGGCTGCTGTCCACAAGCAGTTTGCACATTCTCCCTGTGACCGGGTGGGACTTCTGATGGCAGAACATTATGGAGGTCACATCCGTAAAATAGGTTTGCCGACCACTGCCTCTGGCCCCAAATATTCCCAGCACACAGCAAAGGGAAGAGGTATTTGCCAAAGTCACGTAGCCTGCAAAAAGTGCACGCAGATTCCAAGCTTCACCTTCCAGCTAACGTTTCATATCCCAGAATCCTGGGAACTCTGGTATCCCGAGGAGGTCAGTTTCACCGGATCTTTTTCCAACTCTGCATCCCAGCGGGGAGTACATTTCAGAAATTCCAACATGACTTTCCAACTGTTTGAAATAAGAGGTAAAATCTGGTGCCAGGCTTTTGCCCTGCTCTCTGTCACTCTCTGTCTCTCTTTTTCTTTCTCGCTCCCTTTCTCTCTCTTTTCTCTCTCTCTCTTTCTGTCTGTCTCTCTCTGTCTATCTCTCTCTCTCTCTCTCTCTTTCTCTCTCTCTCTCTCTCTTTCTCTCTTTCTCTCTCTCTGTCTTTCTCTGTCTACCTCTCTCTCTGTCTATCTGTATTTCTCTCTCTGTCTATCTCTCTCTCTGTCTCTCTCTTTCTCTCTTTCTCTCTCTATCTCTATCATACTCTCTCTCTCTGTCTCTCCCTCTGTCTCTCTCTCTCTGTCTCTCTCTCTCCTGGTCTCTTTCTCTCTGTCTCTCTGCCTCTCTCTTTTTCTCTCTGTCTATCTTTCTCTCTCTGTCTCTGTCTCTCTCTCTGTCTCTGTCTCTCTCTCCGTCTGTCTCTCTCTCTGTCTCTCTGTCTCTCTCTCTCTGTCTCTCTGTCTGCCTCTCTCTTGGTGTCTCTGTCTCTCTCTCTCGATCTCCCTCTCACTGTAGACAAGGCTTCTCAATATCTGAAATTTACCCCTAAAGATCTCGCATGGATACAGTATCCGCGCATCCTCACACTGCTTTGATCTCTCTAACCTCTTCTCTCCTTTAAGGTGCTGAGTTGTCCGGTACAGATAATCTCACCAGTTCATGTTCATAAGTTGCTGGAGTTGAATTAGGCCATTTGGCCCATCAAGTCCCCTGCACCATTCAATGGCTGGTCTATCTTTCCATCTCAACCCCATTCTCCTGCTTTCACCCCAATTCAGTTCAGTCCAGTTTAGTTTATTGTCAATTGTGCTGAAATACAGTGAAAAGCTTTTGTTGCACATCTATCTATCTATCTGTCTATCTGTCTATCTGTCTGTCTATCTATCTCTCTGTCTGTCTGTCTGTCTGTCTGTCTGTCTGTCTGTCTGTCTGTCTGTCTGTCTGTCTGTCTGTCTGTCTGTCTGTCTGTCTGTCTGTCTGTCTGTCTGTCTGTCTCTCTCTCTATCTCTCTGTCTGTCTGTCTGTCTGTCTGTCTGTCTGTCTGTCTGTCTGTCTGTCTGTCTGTCTGTCTGTCTGTCTGTCTGTCTGTCTGTCTGTCTATCTATCTATCTATCTATCTATCTATCTATCTATCTATCTATCTATCTATCTATCCATCCATCCATCCATCCATCCATCCATCCATCCATCCATCCATCCATCCATCCATCCATCCATCCATCCATCCATCCATCCATCCATCCATCCATCTATCTATCGAGTAAGCCATTTAGAACCGAGACGAGGAAACACTTGTTCTCACAGAGAGAGGTGAGTCTGTGGAATTCTCTGCCTCAGAGGGCAGTGGAAGCCGGTTCTCTGGATGCTTTCAAGAGAGAGCTAGATAGGGTTCTTAAAAATAGCGGAGTCAGGGGATATGTTGAGAAGGCAGGAACGGGGTACTGATTGGGGATGATCAGGCAAGATCACATTGAATGCGGTGCTGGCTCGAAGGGCCGAATGGCCTACTCCTGCACCTATTGACTATTGTCTATTGTCTATCTATCTATGTGTTCACTCCAACTCGGGGTTGAGTGGTGCCATCTGCTTCGTGATGTCCTGGTGTTGTGTTGGCCATTCGTCATGAACCAGTTTCACTTATAAGTACGCTAGGCGGATGAGAAGTCCGCTCCTAGCGAGAGAGAACGGCCACAATACAAAACAGAATTCAACATGAAATGTAAAGGTCGACCACACTGGAACCAGCACGTCCCGCTGTAGTGGAAGGAACAAAAGTCCAGTCAATCTTCCTTCTCCGTTCACCCGTGGTCGGGGCCATCAACCCTCCTCATTCGGCGCTACGGACGGCCCGATGCACAGGCCCGCTCGCCGGGGTGATGGAAACTCCGACATCGGGACGGATCGGAACACCCGTGGAATTCCCGAATCGGCCGCTTCCTACTGGAGACCGATGCCAAGACAACAGGCCTCGCGGTCGGAGCACTCCTTCTGCCGTTCCTTGGCAAAAAAATCTCAGGCAGCTCCGCAATGTTAACGTCCGCGCAGCACCCGCGGCTAGAAGCCCGTAGCGGCGACTGATCTCCACGATGAGAAAGTCAGCGGGGTCCCCCGCGGTCAGAGCTCCAACACTGGCGACCCCCGGCAAAGGAACGCAGCTCCGTGATGTTAAAGTCCACGCTGCGCCCGCTGCTGAAGATCAGGGCTCTGGGCCGGTCTACGGTCGGAAAGACCGCACCAATCCAGTCGTTAGGCCGCCAGAGGGGTGAAAATGCGACACGGAGAATCTCCGTCGCGATAAGTGAGTGGGAATGGTCTTCCCTTGTCCCCCCCGGCACCCCCCACACATGACACATCGGGAGAAACATAGCAACATAGAAAAATAGAAATTAGGTGCAGGAGTAGGCCATTCGGCCCTTCAAGCCTGCACCACCATTCAATATGATCATGGCCGATCATCCAACTCAGTATCCCGTACCTGCCTTCTCTCCATACCCTCTGATCCCCTTAGCCACAAAGGCCACATCTAACTCCCTCTTAAATATAGCCAATGAACTGGCCTCAACTATCCTCTGTGGCAGAGAATTCCACAGATTCACCACCCTCTGTGTGAAAAAAGTCCTTCTCATCTCGGTCCTAAAGGATTTCCCCCTTATCCTTAAGCTGTGACCCCTTGTCCTGGACCTCCCCAACATCGGGAACAATCTTCCTGCATCTAGCCTGTCCAACCCCTTAAGAATTTTGTACGTTTCTATAAGATCCCCTCTCAATCTCCTAAATTCTAGAGAGTATAAACCGAGTCTATCCAGTCTTTCTTCATAAGACAGCCCTGACATCCCAGGAATCAGTCTGGTGAACCTTCTCTGCACTCCCTCTATGGCAATAATGTCCTTCCTCAGATTTGGAGACCATACGTTCACACACGCTGCTGGCGGGCCTGCCACGCGCGGTGCCATCTTGGGCTATCCAGTCATTGGAAAGACAACACGTGATTACAATCAAGCCATTTACAGTGTCTACTGTAGATACTTGGGTAAGGGAATAATGTTCAGTGCAAGGTGAAGCCAGTAAAGTAGGATAGAATAGAATGCCTTTATTGTCATTCAAACAAACAGAGGTTTGAACGAAAAGTTTTTCCCTGCGGTCCTCAGCACATTTTCACACAAACATCCCTCGCAGTGAATCTCCAAACACCTCCTCACTGTGATGGAAGGCAAACGCAAAGATCCTGTAGCGGAGCAGGATGGACTACTCCCACGAAAAACGCATAGTACGGTCATGGGCAGATTCATGGGTGATTATCGGACCGATTTCAGCGACCAGCCTCCGCCATCTTGCCTCCACCCATAGATATTACCTTTGCTTCCGCCTCCGTCTTCGGGGTTGACGCCAAAGATCCTATCGCGGTCCCGCTACCTCCGCTGTTGCTGCTGCTTCATGGCCGCCGCCTCTCACTCGCTCTCCCTTTCCCGCCGCTTCGCTGCAAAGCTCCTTTTTGGGGTTTTTTTTCCGGTTTTATTTTTAAAAGGCGAGGAAAGGAGAGTCGGCGGCCGAGACTATCTGGCGCTGCGAGGAGCGGGTGGGCGGACGAACGGATGCTCCTTCACCGGGTGGGCGGGCAGGCGGGCTTTGCGCTGCTGTGCGGTTCAGGCGCTCCTTCAACCGTGTGGTCTGTGCTGAGCTGTGCGGGCGGGCGGGCGCAGCGGATCCCGGGGCTCCTCGGCAAAGATCCTATATCTCCGCTGTAGGATCTTTGGTTTTCCGGAGCTCCCGGGGCAACATCTTCGTTTGCTGGACTGGAGGGCGGCAACTTCGGCAGCTTCGACCGCCCCGGGCCGCGGAGTTATCAGATATTCAAGAAAATTACTGGAATCAAAATATATAAGCATTTTATTCTTTAACAAGAATTAATAGAATTGTGAATCTAACCCTATATCACACACACGAACTGTTCCCCCGCAACGTTGATTACACTGCGGGTCGGGTAGGTTTCGGTTACTGAAATGGATGAAAAAAATGCCCATGTTCCACTCCGTTGCGTACTACACGTCAGCCCATTGCATTTCGCAGGAGTGGCCTATCTTGCTCTGCTATAGGATCTTTTGGCAAAAATCTTATCTCCTCCCTGTTCTTCGTCCTTCTCCTGTGTTGAGGCGATCGAGGCTCTTGATGTTAAAGCCCCCGGCGGGCGTTGGTAAGTCCCACGGCCGATCAATCCACACCGGTGGATGTAAGGCCTTGTGACGGGCCGAATCAAACGCCGCGATTCGGGGCGGGCGAAGTTGCCGTTGCGGGAGCTCCCGAAAATCGGTCTCCCACCAGGGACCTGCAAGCTCCCGATTTTACCATCCACAGGGCCTGTGGCTGAAGCCTACTCCGAAGCTCCGTGCCACCACAGCCTCATAGACAGCCAGCTCCGTGAAGGTACGTGAGTCCGCAGGCTCTGCAACCGGAGCCCTCAGGTTGATTCAGGTTGGAGGCCGCCAGCTCAACAATGTTAGGCCCCAGCGAAACGGAGACGCATATCCGTTCAAGGTAGAGATTAAAAAGTTTAAACGTTTCCTCTACCCCCCCCCCCCCACCCCACCCCCCCCCCCCCCCCCCCCCCCCCCCCCCCCCCCCCACATATACACAGCTAAAAATAATCCAAAAACATTCCTCTAACAAGACAAGAAAAAAGAAAGATGGACGGACTGCAGGTGAGCCGCGGCCACACGACGCCTCCACACATCCCTGTCCAATAACCACTGACTTCAAACCCCTGACCAATGCTTCAAATCGCACGCAAAACATCCATTGTAATAATCTGTGGCCATTTGTGGCATATAGTCTGTGGAACTCTCTGCCTCAGAGGGCGGTGGAGGCAGGTTCTCTGGATGCTTTCAAGAGAGAGCTAGATAGGGCTCTTAAAAATAGCGGAGTCAGGGATATGGAGAGAAGGCAGGAACGGGGTAATGATTGGGGATGATCAGCCATGATCACATTGAAGGGCCTAATCCTGCATCTATTGTCTATTGTCTATTTTATTTCGGAGTCACATGAGTGATTCTGTGAAGAGGCCGAGCCAGTCCGCATGCGCGTCAGTGCGTCAGCCACATTGGCGCAAGCACCAGACGGGCAGGGCAGCGCCCTTGTCGGCGGTAAGTTAAACCTAGAAGGTAAGTTTCTTTTTACTTTTTACTCCGGATATGGACCATAGGGAAACCCCGGTTCCACCGCGGAAGCGGATAACCGGCAAAAGATCAGGTTTTAAGATAAACAGTCAGCGGCTTCCAGCCTGCGGGGATGCTATGGAGTGGCAAGTAAGTAACGCCAGAATCGTTGACAGTTGGTCCCCAGGCAGGGAGTAAAATTGGTGGAGAAAGGACTCGTTTAGCCGATGGGACTTGGGTAGTCGGCTGCTCTAATAATAAAGTTTGCCTGTACGCTATAGTGTGTTAAGTCAAAGTCTAGTCAAAGTCAAAAGTCAAAAGAGTTATTGTCATGTGTCCCTATCAGGGCAATGAAACATTTCTTTGCTTAGCACAAGTTGCTGTGAAGGGTTAAAATTGCTTACATTTTTTTAAAATGAATTAGTGAGCCTACACTGTAATAGCGTGGGCCTATGGGACAAGCCGCGCCAGGGCTACTCCATGTATGAAAGCGCCGGCCTACGGGAGAGCCACGCCAGCAGCACCTGGGACAGGGCTGTTTCATGTCAAAAAGTGCTGGCCTCCGCGAGTGGCGGTGCCAGCAACGCCCGGGACAGGTTTGCTCAAAGTAACACATAAGTCTGCTAGGCCCTCGGAATTGGGGGAAGATTCCCCGCCGGGGCTGGATAGCAAAATAATAGGCCCACGGAGTCGGGGGATGGTTCCTCACTGGGGCTGGATAGTGCATTTGAACGACTATCCCAAATGCAGCAACCATTGCATCCAGTGCTACAGCAGGGCACATGCCAGCAGGAGGAGTGTCAGCGCCACCCTGAACAAAAAGGCGCCAGCAGCACCTAGTAAAGAGCTGTTTGATAGCACCTTCATGGATGAGGAGGCGCGAGCCATGGGTCACCTTAGCTCTGACCCTGACTCTGATGGTAAGGTTGAGCCAGATATTCCACCTCTGCAGGCCGCACCAGCAGACAGAGCTGCTGCAGTTCTCCCTCTTGGAGGCAGAGACCAAGACGGGTCAGTATTCTGCTGACACCGAGTCTCAGGGTATGGCCGTGGGGCATACCCCAAGGGTTGAAGGGCATGTGTCAGAGGTACCTTTTTCTAACAACAAAGTTGCCATCCGAGCAGAATATTCTATTCGGGTATAGGTCCAACGGGATTATATCAGCATAGGTATCCTGCGGCCTGTTTAGTGCCTACGAATCGCCCTGTCTGAGGAGGTCAAGAGGTCAAGATATAACTGACTCCAGGCTCTAAAGAAGTCGGTGGAACATATGTGCCGGCAGTGAACAGCGCCAACAGGGGGATGCGAGAGCCAGCCGCCAAATCTGTTATTCAGGTAGGCCTATTCAACAGGGGAGAAAACCTGGCAGATGAATCAATGAAGGCCAACGGTGGGCAAAGGTTCATCATTTCAGAATGCACCCCAGGCACTCATCGGCAGTAGGCGGTTCACTGGAGCTGGGGGCAGCATGATAGTTCAGAAAATCCATGCATCCTACCAACCCTACTCAACAAAGTGGGTCTGGCACTTCCAAAACATGGGTAAGTGCACCATTCACAAGTTGTAATATTTACACTTGTTGGTACAACGCACAAAGGATAAAAACATCTGCTTAGAGGCACAGTACTAGCATTCCAAGCAAGTTTGGATTATGGCCAGGGTTGTCTTTGAAGATAAGGTTCAGAAATCGGGCCAGAGTTCTCATGCAAAGCACCCATGGAATAAGGCAGGAGTGGCATGTTTATTATGAAAAATGGAGAGTGTCGGGCATATGAACATTCCGAATATGAAAACTTCTTTTCCTGACTAACAACAGATTTATAAAGGTCTCAAAGATCCATTCTATGCAGTTCCCATTACAGAGGTTAGCAAAGACAATATAACCGTACTAATAACTGTAAAACATTGCGGAAGGGATAAACTGTTTGTTGGTCATTGGGGTTTACCTTTAATTATTAATTAGCCTATGACTCTGCCCTGTGGCAAGAGATTGGAGTTAATAGCAACCTGTTATAAAACTGACTTCTATTTCATCAAGAGTAATTGGCAATATAGCAGCTGTGTTTCGGCTGTGCAAATCAAGGAACTGATACCGTGCAAAGTAGCGACCTCTCAAAGGACATGTAGACCATTGTTAACAACCTTATGCTAATATCAGCTGAAGCTACCTCAGTCACAATGATGACCAAACAGTATTCAGCATTGCTCCAGTAGTTTGGTCGAACGAATTCAGTTATTACAAACTGATGCTAAGGGCTCTAAGGTGAGAAGTTCTGAATACCATCTCTAGTTGGAGGTAGTAAAGATTTGCATGAGTTACCAATTCTTCAGTTGTTGGTATCAACTAAATATATACACTAGATGAACCCCATGGGTAAGGGGCTATTGAGAGAATATACATATTCTACATGCTCAATTTCAAGTTGCTGCTCTACGATAGTGACATATGTTCATCATATGGTAATCAAGTAAAAGTATCCTGTAATAATTTGCCTAATCTCCTTTGCCACTGGTGTATCATCCAGTTCAGATCGATCACAACACAGAATAAGTGTTGGATCTCAAAGTATTATGAAAGTATGGTTCAACGCTACGTCGAATATCGATGTTGGTTTTATGTTTATTCACTGATTGCAAAAATATGTGGCAAAACAGTGCGGAGAAATACATTCTCGCTACAAAAAGGAGGAATGATCTTTTATGTCTTCCTCCATTTTGCCTCATTAGTTGGGTCTTAAAACAGTCAGCAAGACCTCACTTTAGGTTTCGTACTAACCAGCCATGTTGCCTACTTTCATCAGGCATAATAATACAACGGTATACAGTTATTCTAAAAAACAAAAAAATTGCTGGTTCAAACTGCAGTTCAGGAAACCGACCTCTGCATAATAAGACAATTATTAACTTACACATTCTGAATGGATTGACTTACGGCTCAGGTTGTCACATCAAGCCATGGATGTGCTCACTACAGAGTGCAGGGATAGCATCCAAAAAAGCAGTACATTCCTACTGAGGGGATCGGGTTTTGTTTAAATGTTAATGTTACATTTAATATGGTACAGATTACTGATGTCTTCCAGTTCATTCTAAAATGGTCTTTGACAATAATTCAGTTATAGAGCCACTGCAGCTGCAACAAACGGGAACCACTCTGTCGGGTTCAACCCGGATATCGAGTTGTAAAAGTGATCTTGACACAAGTTCTCCCACTACAAGAATTTGCAGTTGGGATATTGAAAATGTGTTAACAATACTTCACCAGGGGGTTCCAGCTATATCCCTAGTCATGACACTAATATCAGCACAACGAGGGCAAACATTGCAAACGCTGTGGCTAGGTAGGATGGAATTGGCTGCAGGTGCCATTACATTTTACATTCTGATCTACACAAGCAGAGCAGACCAGGAGTGGCAGGATTTAAGATCAATTTTTGGATACCCCACGGACTCACGTCTATGTGGGAGGGCAGGCTTGCTATATTATATCAAGGCCACCAGAATCCTAAGAAGTGTGGAATCAGCATTGTTTATTAAACGACAAACAACCACACAAGGGAAGGTCGGTTCAGACTATTTCAAGGTGGCTGGAGCAGGTCCTGGTTTATACAGGTATTAACACTGACGATTGTATATTTCATTCCACCAGGGCAGCATCAATGTCAGCAGCCAGGGCAATGGACATTCCCATTGACCATGTCCACGGGACCGCAGGATGGTCAACAGAATTGATTAAAAAAAATTTTTTTTACCATAGGCCAGTTACTGACCCGGGGTTTTTGCCCATTCTGTTTTGCATCCACTTTAGCCTCCCCTGAGAAACAGTTGCTGTTGATTTTTTTATTAACGTAAACCATTAATACGTTGAATCAATGTCATGCTTAATGCATTTTTTGATTATTCACACATCCTGAGTCAATCGATGCAGTGCGATTTGGATCTGCGGCATGAAGTCACAGGGCTTTGAACCCTTCGCGGAATCACTCACGTGACTTTGAAATAAAATAGTAAGATTAAATGAGAACTTCCCAGTTTGAAGTTTGATCTTCATTTTATGAGGAGTTACGTTGGTGATTACGTGCCCTCCACGCCCAACCCTCTCTCATAAGATCATCTAGTAGTTCTCAGGTTGCTAATCTTACTATGTTTACTTCGATTTTGGTTATCTGTTATTTCATACCGCGGCTTTGAAGATTGACGTGCATGCGGACTGGCTGGGCTTCTTCACGTAATCACTAACGTAACGCCTCATAAAATCAAGATCAAACTTCAAACTGGTAAGTTCTTGTTTAATCTTACTATTGGTTGTGGTGTAACTGGCCCTTTGAGCTGCACACTGATCCCACTTTCCCATCCTCTCTAATCCAGGCAGCAATCTGGTGAACCACGTGCTCCATCTCCAAATCCTCTGCACTTGTGCGGATCAGTGGTGCATGCATCATTGCTGGACGTGTGGATGTCTGTCGCAACTATTCAGAGTTGCCCGATTATTGCGTTACTGTGTGGGAAGGAACTGCAGATGCTGGTTTACACCAAAGACAGACACAAAATGCTGGAGTAACTCAGCAGGACAGGCAGCACCTCTGGAGAGAAGGAGTGGGTGACGTTTCGGGTTGAGACCGAAAGACTCTAAAGAAGGCTCTTGACCCAAAACGTCACCAATTCCCCTTCTCCAGAGATGCTGCCTGTCCCACTGTGTTACTCCAGCATTTTGTGCCTAACTTTGCTTGCGTTACTCTGCAAGATAGGCTGATCTGCTGCTGCTACTGCCACTATTAAGCACCCAAGAAACACCACTCATTCAGATGCAGAAAGGAACTGCATCAATAACATGAAAAGAAAACCGCATCCACTTCAAGATTTGCCTGCTGATTGATTTCTTCTGGTTTTTAATAACATTCTTTGAGTACCTGGTGTTATATAGAACTATTTCAAACTGCAGACCAAAAGCCAAAGTCTGAAGAAGGGTCTCGACCTGAAACGTCTCCCATTCCTTCTCTCCATAGATGCGGCCTCACCCGCTGAGTTACTCCAACATTTTGTGTCTACCTTCGATTTTATCCAACACCTGCAGTTCTTTCTCATGCATATATGATAGTGTTGTTTATGAAGCTTTTAGGTAGGCACATGGATATGCAGGGAATGGAGAGATACTCGCTGGAATTTAGAAGATTGAGGGGGGATCTTATAGAAACTTACAAAATTCTTAAGGGGTTGGACAAGCTAGATGGTGGAAGATTGTTCCCGATGTTGGGGGAGTCCAGAACAAGGGGTCACAGTCTAAGGATAAGGGGGAATTCCTTTAGGACCGAGATGAGGAAAACATTCTTTACACAGAGAGTGGTGAGTCTCTGGAATTTCATTTCGGAGTCACGTGAGTGACTTCGTGAAGAGCCCGCCGGCGCGCATGCTCGACATATCGTCGTACCGCGTTGCTGCGACGGCTGGCGGTGGAGCGCGCTCCTCGCCAGCCCTTCAGAAGGGGCCACGGAGGTAAGTATTCTACCTTTAGTTGGTGGTCCTTGTTGTTGGTTTTGTCTTGCAGCAAGGACATGGATGGGAGTTCCAAGGGCCGGAGGACGTCAGGACGAGTTCGCCGGTCAACAGTTCCGGGGCCTTTACCATCGGCAGTACCTGCAACGCAGGCCGGGACTCAGGCGGAGATGTGGGTAAGCCCTGTGTTTACAGGTCCGGATCCGCCAGCACACCACAGCTCGGAGGAGTTCGACGAGGAGGAGTGTGGTGTGCCGCCAGAGCAGGGGGACCCTGCCATGGCAGTCAGGTCGTCAGCGGGCTCGCTGGCGACCTCGAGCTGGGTGCGTGCGGCTGCACGGCCTGTTCCACTCAGCCCTCCGAGAAGGGGAAGGGCAGGAGCCCAGAAGCCTAACCCTACCAGGGCTAAGGCATTGCCTGACACGGAGGAGCGGTCAGGTTCCAGGGAAAGACCCGGGGCGGCTGTGAGGTCCAGCCGGCACGCCCCGACTCTCGACACCGGGACGGGTCGGTCGAGTCGGGTCTCGTCACGGTCGCCGGGCCCCCCATGGATGGGTGGGCGAGACCATGCGTCGGCAACGTCCACGATGTGGGCAGCCGGCAAGACTGCGCGGGCCCCAGGCAGCCATGCTTCGGCTGGTGCCGACACCTCGCCGCAAGTGCCCTTAGTGGCAGCGGCTTCAGCTCCCGCTAAACGGAGGCGGTTGAACACGCCCGCGCAGGAATCGCGCAGTTCGCCTCGGCGGCTGTTAGCGACAACTACCGGCACCGGCAGGGCCTCGACGAGGTGCGGGCCGATGACAGGAGCCCGGTTTCTTTTCAGAGCCGGAGGACTCCGACCACCTGAGTGTTCAGGGTGAAGGGCGTATTGACCGTATGGAGCGGCTGCTGGAGCTCCTGCTTCAACGTCAACAACAGCAGGGCAGCAACAGGCACAGGGCGTCTTCACAAACATCTACTATCAGCCTGGAGCAGCAGGAAGAAGTCCTCATCCAGGCAATGAGCCGTCACAAGGCTCCATCCAATTGCAACTCCCTCAACGTGCCTGTGGTCAATACGCCGATATGGGGCAACATCAGTGCGGCTATCCGTCAACAGGAGGTAAAACTGCAGCGGATCCTGAAGCTCCTCACGGCCGGTAGTACCGCCTTTGTGCGGTCGGTGGACGGGGACGAATTGAATTTGGACCAGGGAGATGCCCTGGCCCTCCTGTGCGCGACCCAGCACGAAATTAACGGGTTTCGCAAAACCAGCATCCGCCCAGCGCTCAATCCAAAGTTTGCAGGAGTGTGCAAACCACCGCCGCCGCCCCCGCCCCGTCAGCTCTTTGGGAAGGACTTCTCGAAGAGAGTCCAAGAGCTTGACGAGCAAGCCAAAACGGTGGGGATCATGCGCCCTCAGAGTGCCCCCACACCGTCAGGCTCAAAGTCTCCATACATTCGATCACGAGGGTCTGCCAGTACCTCGACGAGGACCCACCCTCAAGCTCCACAACGACAGCAACATCAGACCCAGCACCAGGGGTCTTTTTTAGGACAGGGTCGGCAGAGACCCTGGTGGGAAACGAAGACGCCGCGCCCTCAAGCCAACCCAGCACCTCCACGTCCACACACGCGTGTCAAGGACCGCCGGTAACCACGGAGGTGAGGGGGTCTGGTTCTCTCTTTTCTCTCTGTTTAACTTCACATGTTGGTGGTCACCTTCGGTGGTTTTTGGGTGCATGAGGTAATTTTACTGGTGACGAGTATGTGTTGCAGAATATTCAGGGGCATAAAATTGAGTTTATTAATGGCGACATTCCTCCATCCCAGCACATGCCCGCTCGAACATTTAAATTATCTGCTGCAGAACAGGCAGCCGGCTATAAGGAATTGTTAAGTCTTGAGCAAAGGAGTGATTAAGAGAGTGGTGCATGAACCAGTTGAATTTGTTTCGAACATATTCACCAGACCTAAGAAGGATGGAAGTTGTCGTGTCATTATTGATCTAACCCGTTTGAATACTTTTGTAACATATTCTCATTTTAAAATGGATACGTTGAAACAACCAAATCATTGATTTCTCATGGTTGCTTTATGGCATGCATCGATTTAAAAGACGCATATTATTCCGTATCCGTCCAGAAATGTGACAGAAGGTTTCAAAATTCATCTGGATGGGGCAACTCTGGCAGTACAAGGCTTTGCCTAATGGGCTCACCACAGCCCTAGATTGTTCACTAAATTAGTGAAGCCAATTATGGCTTATTTGAGACAACGACACCATATAGTATGGCCTATTTAGATGATGTCTTAATTGTGGGCCACACCCTGGAATTGGCTGAACAGGGTGTTGCAGCTGCTGTCAATATATTTCAACAATTGGGGTTTATTGTCCATCCAGAGAAATCAAAGTTCTACCCTGCCCAGGTGACTAATTACCTAGGGTTCACGGTGAACTCTATAAGCATGAGGGTTACCATTCCAATTAACAAGATTGAGGAGGTTACCCAGGTTGGTCAAGATTTAATCCGCACCAATATACCATCGATTCGGCACTTAGCTACAATAATTGGGAAGCTGGTAGCTTTGTTTCCGGCAGCGCGATATGGACCTTTGCATTATCAGAATTTGCAAAGAGCTAAAATTGCTGCGTTAAAACAGAACGCTGGTCATTATGATCGGTCCATGCAGCTGCCGCCCGAAGCGATAAATGAGTTGCAATGGTGGGTGTGTCACATTAGCAACTCATTCAAGCCTATTAGGGAGGCTGATCCGGTGGTATATTTGCAAACTGATGCAAGCTCCAATGGTGGGGATCCACGAATAATTGCTCTAGTTGTGGTGGCAGATGGGACACCCTTGAATCAACGATGTTGTTAACTCAAGGGATTAACTATTTGGAGTTGCTGGCAGCATTCCACGGACTTTGTGCGTATTGTTCCGAGTTTGTTGGAGCACATGTCCGTCTCCAAATAGACAACACCACAGCAGTAGCATATTTAAACCATATGGGTGGTACCAGGCCAGTTTCGTGTGACAAATTGGCAAACTCAATTTGGCTCTGGTGTGTTCAAAGAGACATTTGGATTTCAGCTACCTATTTGCCAGGTGAGCTTAATACTGTGGCGGACACCAGGTCACGCAAATTTAATGACAATATTGAATGGATGTTGCATCCTGAGATCTTTTCTAAAGTCACAGCCAAATTTGGTAAACCGGACATGACCTCTTTGCGTCACGGTGGAACCATCAGGTACCAACCTACGTTTCATGGGAACCAGATCCTGGGGCAATAGCGCTAGATGCATTCTCGCTGGACTGGGGGAAGTGGTTTTTCTATGCCTTCCCCCCATTTTGCCTCATCAGTCGGCTATTGGGAAAGATTCAGGCAGATGCTGCCAAGGGCATCCTTATTATACCCGACTGGCCCACACAGCCTTGGTATCCGGTGGTCTTTGACATGCTCAACGAACCTTGGGTCCTTTTGAAGGGTTGCCCACAATTGGTTACTCACCCTGTCTCAGGGGAGCCGCATCCCTGCCATGGCTATTTAAATTTGTTGGCTTGCAGGTTCTGAACAGGCCGTTAGTCCAATACGGCCTCTCGGCTCGGACCATGGATACCACCGGGGCGTCGTGTCGAGAGTCTACAAGGCGAAGATACCGCTCGCATATTAAGAAGTGGGAAGCCTATTGCAGCCGCTCTCGCATCACGTACGATGACGTGACAACAACCGACGTCCTGGAATTCCTCGCGGGGTTGCACCATGATGAACACTTAAGTTACAGTGCCATCAACAGCGCCAGAAGTGCGCTATCATTCTACCTCAGTTTGGAGGTAGGATCCAACAGGCTAGTGTCCAGACTCATGCGGGGTATATTCAATATGAATCCGCCTACACCACGCTATAATATCACCTGGGATGTCAGGGACGTATTAACCCTGCTCAGGACGTGGTCACCCATGGAAGGGCTCCAACTGGACCAACGCACCATGAAGCTGGTGATGTTACTAGCGCTGACTTCAGCTCGGAGGGTACAGACACTACACCAACTTCGTGTCGACAGAATGACGTCTACCCCCACGGAAGTAGTCTTTTTCATTGACGAGCTACTAAAGCAGCATAGACCTCGGTGCACAGGGCTGCAGCTGAAGTTCCCGGCATACCCCGCAGATGCTAGGCTATGTGTAGCCTCACATATCCGCCACTATGTCAAGGTGACGGCACGCATCAGAGGAATGGAGAGATACCTGCTTGTCACTCATAAGAGACCTCATCATCGAGTGACAGTCCAGACGATATCCATGTGGCTTCCAGTCGTCTTGGGTAAGTCAGGTATCGACACTAATGTGTTCAAGTCTCTTTCCAACAGGGCTGCATCGACGTCAGCGGCGAGGGTCATGGAGGTGCCCATGGACCAAATTCTCGCCACAGCAGGATGGGCTAATGAAGCTGTGTTCCAGCGTTTTTATAACAAGCCTGTTGCTGCTCCTCTACAGTTCGCAGAAGCCGTGCTGAATGCAGGTCACGAACGTGGAGATGTCCCCGCATGAGGGGTTTTGATTTGTTGTTAATAACTCTGCTCTTGTTTTGCAGTATGAACTATTGAGCAAGTTTGTTCCTCCCATCCATCCCTGGTAGTGGTGTGTCAGCATGGACGTGGTCCAGGGCGTGTAATCACAGAAGCTTTGAAGTCTTCACGAAGTCACTCACGTGATTCCGAAATGAAATAGTAAGATTGAACGAGAACTTACCGGTTCGAAGGTTGATCTTTATTTTATGAGGAGTCGAAGTGAGGGATTTCGTGCCCTCCTCGCCCAACCCTCAATCACCTTCATCTGGTAATCTTAGTCACTTCAATCTTACTATGCGAAGTCATTTCTTTGTTGGTTTCTGTGATTCCACGCCGCTACTTTGAAGTATGTCGAGCATGCGCGCCGGCGGGCTCTTCACGAAATCCCTCACTTCGACTCCTCATAAAATAAAGATCAACCTTCGAACTGGTAAGTTCTCGTTCAATCTTACTATTCTCTGCCACAGAAAGTAGTTGAGGCCAGTTCATTGGCTATATTTAAGAGGGCGTTAGATGTGGCACTTGTGGCTAAAGGGATCAGGGGGTATGGAGAGAAGGCAGGTACGAGATACTGAGTTGGATGATCAGCCATGATCACATTGAATGGTGGTGCAGGCTCGAAGGGCCGAATGGCCTACTCCTGCACCTATTTTTCTATGTTTCTATGTTCTATATGGATCCAGTACAGGCAGCAACCGGGTCTCTGGCGCTGCAAGCACTGTAAGGCAGCAACTCTACCGCTAGCTGTGCCACTTGTTGTACTGTTCGATGTTCTATGTTGTACTCTCTTTCCCACCACCCCTCGCCAAAGTCTCACAGCCTGCCCGTCCCACCTCAAACACCACTTCTTGTTAAATGACACTTGGTTCCAAAGTGAAGCATATGTTTTAATGCAAATGTATTAGCTCTGGGCCAGTGTAATTGAATTGAATATTAGCCAAGTAAGTATACATACAAGGAATTTGCCTTGATGCTTTGCTCGCAACTAACAACACAATACACAGTAGGGGCACATCTCTGGAGAAAGGGAATGGGTGACGTTTTCGGTCGAGACCTTCCTCACACTGGTAGGGATACGGGAAACCAGAGATATAGATGATGATGAACAATGGGATGGAATTGGATGAGGCCAATAATGTATATAATGTTCCATACATAGGAACATAGAAACATAGAAATTAGGTGCAGGAGTAGGCCATTCGGCCCTTTGAGCCTGCACCGCCATTCAATATGATCATGGCTGATCATCCAACTCAGTATCCCGTACCTGCCTTCTCTCCATACCCTCTAATCCCCTTAGCCACAAGGGCCACATCTAATTCCCTCTTAAATATACCCAATGAACTGGCCTCAACTACCCTCTGTGGCAGAGAGTTCCAGAGACCCACCACTCTCTGTGTGAAAAAAGTCCTTCTCATCTCGGTCCTAAAGGATTTCCCCTTATCCTTAAGCTGTGACCCCTTGTCCTGGACCTCCCCAACATCGGGAACAATCTTCCTGCATCTAGCCTGTCCAACCCCTTAAGAATTTTGTATATTTTGGTATTTAAGAAGATACATTATATGTCCAATATTGAGAACCGTTGCTTTCCACTGAATGCAATAATTAAACATAAAGAGTACTCACAGAGTTAGTCACAAAATGCTGGAGTAACTCAGCGGGACAGGCAGCATCTCTGGTGAGAAGGAATGGGTGACGTTTCGGGTCGAGACCTTTCTTCAGACTGGTTAGGGATAAGGGAATCCAGAGATATAGATGATGATGTAGAGAGATAAAGAACAATGAATGAAAGATATGCAAAAAAAGTAACAATGATAAAGGAAACAGGTCATTGTTAGCTGTTTGTTGGGTGAAAATGAGAAGCTGGTGCGACTTGGGTGGGGGAGGGATAGAGAGAGAGGGAATGCTGGGGCCACCTGAAGTGAGAGAAATCAATATTCATGCCACTGGGCTGTAAGCTGCCCACTCACAGAGTGATACGCAGCACAGAAACAGGCTCGTCAACCCATTGAGTTAACATGAATGACCAAGCACCCATTTACACTGAACCTGATCCCACGGGAATCCCATCCTATTCTCCCCAAAATAGAATTGACTCCCCCTGATTATATTATTTACCTACACACCAGGAAATATTTACAAATCAGGACTGGTGACATGACCTCAGGCAGTGAGGTTCCCTGATAGGCAGATTATTGGGCATGGGTTGGTGTGATCCCAACATTGGTGCGGAGGAGGGCAGGAGGGGGTGGGCCGATGGTGGTGGGAGTGCTGGGGGGGAGGGGAGGGGGATATGTCTGTACAATTTAACTAAAATTAGATAATTTAATGTTCTTACCATTGGCTGTAAGGTACCTGTGAAATATGAGGTGTTGTTCCTCTAGTTTGTGTGTGACTTCACTCTGGCAATGGAGGAGGCCCAGGACAGAAAGGTCAGTGTGGGATTGGGAAGGGGAGCTAAAATGGTGCATTTCATGATGGATCTTTTTCATTCTTTGTTTGCTGAACACACACAACAACAATTTACAGATCTCCAGTCTGATGAGGGGTCCTAAGATGCTGCCTGATCTTCTGAGCTCCTCCAGCATTGAGACATAGAGTCTTAGAGCGTGGAAACAGGCCCTTCGGCCCAACTTGCCCGGGCCGGCCAACATGTCCCGTCTACAACTGTCCCACCTGCCTGCTTTTGGCCCATATCCCTCTACACCTCTCCTTTCTATGTCCCCATATAAATGTTTCTTAAACGTTGCGTTACTCCCTGCCTCAACTACCTCTTCTGACCCCTGTGAGACCCTTACACCCACCACCCTTTGTGTGAAAAAGTTACCCCTCAGCACGGCATGGTAGCACAGCGGTAGAGTTGCTGACTCACAGTGCCAGGGGCGGTTCGATCCTGACTACGGGTGCTGCCTGTCAGGAGTTTGTACGTTCTCCCTGTGACTGTGTGGGTTTTCTCGGAGATCTTTGGTTTCCTCCCACACTCCAAAGACGTGCAGGTTTGTAGGTTCATTGGTTTGGTATAAATGTAAATTGTCCCTCCTGTGTGTAGGATAGTATTAATGTGCGGGGATCGCTGGTCGGTACGGACTCAGTGGGCCGAAGGGCCTGTTTCTGCGCTGTATCTCTAAACTAACAAAACTAAACTCAGGTTCCTATTAAATCTTTTCTCCCCCTCACCTTAAACCTATGTCCTCTTGCCCCAACTCCGGACAAGAGACTCCGTATATTTACCAGTTGGTGTTTTGCTCAGGATTCCAGCATCTGCAGGTTCTTTGGATCTGCAGATTTCCAGACTACTTAATCTAGAAAAGCTGGACGTTTTTGAGGTGGAGCAGATGTTGAAATGTTCGTGGAAGAGGTGGAGAGGAAACGGAAGAACACTGCCCGGTCCGTTACCGGCTCTGACCTTCCCAACATTGAAGGGACTTACTGGAGTTTGCAGGAAGGAACTGCAGATGCTGGTTTAAATCAAAGATGGACATAAAATGCTGGAGAAACTCAGCGGGACGGGCATCATCTCTGGAGAAGGAATGGGTGACGATTCGGGTCGAGACCCCTCTTCAGACTTAGGATGCGGCGGCGGCAGCAGCGACGGCGGCCCGACTCCCGGAGTGGTTCCGGCGGCGGCCGCGGCTCGACTCCCGGAGCGGTTCCAGCAGCGGCGGCGGTGGTAGCAGCAGCGGCGGCCCGACTACCGGAGCGGTCCCAGCAGCGGCGGCGGCGGCGACAGCGGCAGCGGAAACCCGACTCGGTCCCGGGGCGGCGACCCGACTTGGTCCCGGAGCGGTTGCAGCGGCCCGACCACGGGCCCGGTGGACCCCCCAGGCCGCGGAGTTGAACCAGCCCATTCGGGGAGCTCGGTTGAACCGGGGGACTGACTTACCATCGCCCAGTGCGGTCGCGGCATCTGAGGCCTGGATCGCCTCGGCGCAGAGGGAAACAAAGAGGGAAGAGACACAGACTTTAAGACTTTGCCTTCCACCACAGTGAGGAGGTGTTTGGTGAACTCACTGTGGTGGATGTTAAATTTGTGTTTATTGTGTGTTCTGTCATTTTTTATTTATTTATTTTTAATTATATGTATGACTGCAGGGAAACAGAGTTTCGTTCGGACCGAAAGGTCTGAATGACAAATAAAGAATCTAATCTAATCTAATCTAAGATTTCCCCGAGTCGCTGCCTCAAAAAGGCAGCCAACATCATCAGTGACCCACACCACCCTGACCACGCTCTCATTTCACCCCTGCCTTCGTGAAGAAGGAACAGGAGCCTGAAAACTGTAATGTCCAGGTTCAGGAACAGCTTCGTCCCTGCAGCCATTCGGCTGTTAAACACTACAACCTCAAATAAGCTCTGACCAACATAGACTATTATCGTTTGATTTGTGTGTGTACATATGTGTGTGTTTGTATACATACATGTCTGTACTGTATATGATCTGTATATATTTTTTTGAGTATTTGTGTATATATACACACTCTGAACTTTTTTTTTCTCGTTTACTATATAGTTTACAGTGTACTATGTTTACATATTCTGTTGTGCTGCTGCAAATAAGAACTCCCTTGTCCTATCTGGAACATACGACAATAAAACACTTCTGACTTGTGTAGGAAGGAACTGCAGATACTGGATTAAATCAAAGATAGACACAAAATGCTGGAGTAAGTCAGCAGAACAGGCAGCATCTCTAGAGAGGAGTGGGTAACGTTCCGGGTCGATAGGACAAGCTTAGATTAAAAACATTTGGATATAGGCATGAACATTGATTTCTCTCACTTCAGGTAGCCCCGGCATTCCCTCTCCCTCTATCTCTCCCCCACCCAAGTCGCACCAGCTTCTCGTTTTCACCCAACAAACAGCTTGCAATGGCCTGTTTCCTTTATCATTGTTACCTTTTTGCATATCTTTCATTCATTGTTCTTTATCTCTCCACATCACCGTCTATATCACTCGTTTCCCTGATCCCTGACCAGTCTGAAGAAGGGTCTCGACTGAAACGTCACCCATTCCTTCTCTCCACAGATGCTGCCTGTCCTGCTGAGTTAAGCTTTTTATGTCTATCTTCCATATGCATAAGAAGGTTTGTAGAAGGATATGAGCCAAATACAGAAAAATTGGACGAGCCTAGAATTCTAACTTGGGTTGGCAGGGATGAGTTGGGCTGCAGGGTCTGTTTCTGTGCTTTGTGACATTATAACCAGATCCTGAAGGTTTTGTTGTCCCTATTGAAGGGCCTGTCCCACTTGGGCGACCTAATCCGCGAGTTCTGCGAGTTTGTCCTCGACTCATACTCGCAGCATGGTAGACACGAGGTCCTAGGAGGTCTTCGTAACTCTCCTTCATGCTCGAGAGTGATCTCCGCGTACTCGAGGCCTCAGTTAGGTTGCGGCTTTTTTTCAATATTTAAAAAAATGCCCGCAAGTAAAAAAAGGTCGCCATGGAAAAAATCGATACTATTTGTACTCGTAGGTTTAGTCGTAGTAGGTCGGCATGTTAGTCGTAGGTAATCAAGGGTAGTTGAAGGTAGTGGTAGATAGTCTTCATCATAGTCGAAGGGAGATCGAAGGAGGTCGTCTTCATTCTCCACTATTTGGTGTCCAATTTTCCCGAAGTTAGTCGTAGCTAGTCTTCAACATAGTGGAAGGAGGTCTTCAACATGTCATTTTTTCAAACTTTTCTAAACTCGCCAATTAGGTGGCCCAAGTGGGACAGCCCCTTTCCCTGACTCGCTGAGTATTTCCAACAATTGTAGTCTATGCTTTAGATTTCCAGCAAATCGTGTGGTTTTGTTTTGTTTTCTTTCACTATGTGTTACTAAATGTAGCCTTTAGGCATGGGAATAATATAAACCTAGGTTGTTTTGCCAAGGAGATTCTGGTTCCAAAGAGACAGACACTTTAACCTCACACCTGCCAGCTGTGGTTCAGATAGCATCACCCACCCTCCCCAATCCATTGTTTATGTGTTTAGCCCACTCAACAGATACAGCAGTGAGTGCCATCAATCTGACACTCCGCTGAACCCGCAAAGTGATGGATTGTCGAGTTTACTATCTTTCAGATCAGGCTCTCGTGCAAGGCTCTGTCTCACTATGGTGTGGAGAAGATTCCAACTCCAGAACATTGCCTGTCCATGTTCTCCTGAGATACAGTCTCCTGAGACCAGCTGAGGTACTTCATCCGAAGAGAGACACAGAATGGTGGACTAACTCAGCGGGACTGGCAGCATCATTGGAGAGAAGGAATAGGGTGATGTCACCCATTCCCCCTATCATAGAAACGTAGAAAATAGGTGCAGGAGTAGGCCATTCAGCCCTTCGAGCCAGCACCGACATTCAATATGATTATCCAGAATCAGTGTTAAAGAAGGAACTACAGCTGCTGGAGAATCGAGGGTTACACAAAAAGCTGGAGAAACTCAGCGGGTGCAGCGGCATCTAAGGAGCGAAGGAGATAGGCGACGTTTCGGGTCGAGACCCTTCTTCAGAATCAGTACTCAGTTCCTGCTTTCTGCCCATATCCCTTGATTCCGTTAGTCCTAAGAGCCAAATCTAACTCTTGAATACATCCAGTGAATTGGCCTCCACTGGCTTCCTTCTGTGGCAGAGAATTCCACAGACTACACATATAAAGGAACGGAAAGGGAAAGTTTCAGGTTGGGAGCCCTCGTCAGAGTCTGAAGAAGGGTCGCAACCGGAAATGCCACCGATACACTTCCTCCACAGATGCTGCCTGACCCATCAAGTTACTCCCGTTAGCGCATCATGTTACAGCTGAACAAGGCTTTGGTGAGGCTGCATTTGGACTACGCGGAGCAGTTCTGGGCAGTCAGCTGTTGGAAGGATGTCCATAATCTGGGAGGGTGCAATAAGATAGACACAAAATGCTGGAGTAACTTATCTCAGGCAGCATCTCTGGATAGAAGGATTGGGGATTCCCTGACCAGTCTGACTGTCCTCTGATTACATTGTATCTTTGTTGCCTTCCCCTATATAACAATAATCTATTCCACATTTTCCTTGACCTCATCCTCTTTCATGTCTTGTTTTCACACCTTACCCTTCCATATCTCAGTGCCTCCCTCTCCCCTGACTCTCAGTCTGAAGAAAGGCCTTGACCCGAAATGTCACCCATTCCTTCTATCCGGAGATGCTGCCCGTCCCGCTGAGTTACTCCAGCATTTTGTGGTTGTCTTCAATGTAAACCAGCATCTGCAGTGCCTTCCTACACAGGATGCAATAAAGGTTGACATGGATGTGATGGGAGTGGAGGGCTGGAGCTATGAGAGCATGGGAAGCCTAAGTCTCTTTTCACTAGAGGGTAGGAAGGTAGTCTTAGAGAGGTTTATCCGACCATGAGGGGCACAGATGAGGCAAGTGTATCCAGTCAATGCCTTCTATGTTCTGTTGTGCTATGCAAAGAAAGATTTTCATTGTCCTGTCAGGGACACATGACAATAAACTCTTTTGACTTTGACTTTGACATTCTTCAGTAGAAGTAATAAAACATTACATAAATCCCGGGATGTTATAATGGGAGCAAGACATCTTTACTCTTCTCCTCAAATCCTCTTGCAGGAATGGTCCATATATTGAAGATAGACACAAAAGGCTGGAGTAACTCAACGGGTCAGACAGCATCTCTGGAGAAAAGGAAAGGGTGACGTGTCAGCTCGAGACCCTTCTTCAGACTGGTCAAAATATCATGTGATGGAAGGAACTGCCATTCAATCATGGCTGATCTATCACTCCGTCCTAACCCCATTCTCCTGCCTTCTCCCCATAACCCCTGACACCCGTACACCTGCCTTTAAGGAGCACTTGGACAAGTACATGGGCAGGAACAATTTAGAGACATATGGGTCGGAAGGAACTGCAGATGCTGGTTTAAACCGAAGATAGACACAGAAAGCTGGAGTAACTCAGTGGGACAGGCGGTATCTCTGGAGGGAAGGAATGGGTGACGTTTCGGGCCGAGACCCTTCCTCAGACTGCTTAGGAGTCTCCCGAAGACAGCACAGTGGTGCAGCGGTAGAGCTTCTGCCTCATAGTGCCAGAGACCTGGGTTTGATCCTGACTACGGGTGCTGTCTGTACGGAGTTTGTACGTTTTCCCCGTGACCTGCGTGGGTTTTCTCCAAGATCTTCGGTTTCCTCCCACACTCCAAAGACGTACAGGTTTGTAGGTAAATTGGCAAATGTATGAAATTGTGCCAAGTATAGGATCGTCTTAATATGCGGGGATCGCTGGTCGGCGGGGACCCGATGGGCCTGTTTCCGCGCTGTATCACTAAACTAAGTGATTTGGCTGCCACTGCCTTCTGTGGTAGAGAATTCCCGCATACTGACTGGTTGCCTGGTTCGGCAACTTGAACGCCCAGGAGCGCAGAAAACTGCAAAAAGTTGTAAACACTGCTCGGTCCATCACCGGCTCTGACCTCCCCACCATCGAAGGGATGTCTCGTAGTCGCTGCCTCAAAAAGAAAGCCAACATCATCAAGGACCCACACCAGGCACGTGCCATGAGTAATTACTCAGGGTAGGCACTCAGTCCGCTTAAAAAAAAATTAAACCGCGCACGCGCAGATTTCTCGCTTCGTTAAATAAATAAATAAATCAAAACAGTGACATTTCAATTTGCCCAAGGCTTCCTAGTCCTAGACCAATTGGGGGAAGAGTTCCTTTCACAGCGTGTGGAGAGTCTGTGCCAGGGGTAAAGTTGTGGGGAGGGCACGAGTGTTGAGATGGAGGGTGTCGGGGATACTGCCAGTAACTCACTCACTCACCGCTGCCGCAGCTCTCCGGGCGTGAAGCCACGCACTGCAGCTGGGGATAGAATCAGCTCGGGGAGCTACGAGCGGCCACCGGGGCCCGACAGCAGAACTGGCCGCCACTCCAGCACCTTATGCCGGCCCGCTCACCTTTGGCAGTGCTCTCTGTCGGAACACCTGTCACCTGCCGCTCGCCGACTTCGCTCATGTCAACGGCTTCCTGCAAATCCTTAAATTCCCACAGCCGAGTGACCTCAATCGCGCATCGGAATTTAAGGACATGAGTGAGGCCAGCGAGCGGCAGGAGAGAGGTTTTTAGACGGAGAGCTGCCAGAGGTGAGCGGGGACCGGCAGAAGGAGCTAACGTGGCAGCTGGTTCCGCTGTCCGGCCCGGCAGCCACTCAGCCACCCGAGCTACTTCTCTCCCCCCCCCCCCCCCCGCCTCAATGCGGTGGCATTCTACGCCTCCGTGCAAGGAGCATCGCAAGTGGCATTATCCCAATCCCCTCATTCATAACATTTATGCCCTCCCCGCAACTCTACCCCGGGCCAGACTCCCCAAACACTGTGAAAGAAGCTTTCCCCTCACCACCACTCCCCGGGAAATACGGTATTTAAAAACATAAACACAAAATGTACTTACCACATTATTGGTACGCAAACTCCATTCTTATCTCCCTGTTACCTAACATACACTTAAAATATTGACAAACCATATTTGAAAACCCCGCCAAGAAACATGCGCTGCTCATGCGCAGTAGACTGATGCGCATGCGCACTGCAGCAAAGGCAGAATTTCTGCTGCCTTCAGCCCCACTTGAAAGTGACGGCTTCAGGCAGCGCTGACGGCACGTGGGCTGCACAGACCTTCCCCTGTTACAAGCGCTGCGGATGAAAGGCACGGAGAATTATGCCTACCTAAGAGATCGATCTCTTACACAGGCATAATCCTCCCATGCCTTCATTATTTATATTTAATTATTACTATGTTATAATTTTAGTCAGGGTAGGCAGTGCCTACCTTGCCTACCCTGACGGCACGTGCCTGATGCACACCATCCTGGCCAAATTCTCATTTCACCCCTGCCATTGGGAAGAAGGTGCAGGAGCCTGCAAACTGTAACATCTAGGTTCCCTACAGCCATCAGGCTATTAAACACGAAAACCTCATAAGCTATGAACTACAATAGATATTATTATTATTGCGCTGTTATTGTTTGTTCCTTTTTTCTGAGTTTTCGTTATATTATTTATTATGTTCACATATTGTGTTGTGCAGCAGCAAGTAAGAGTTTCATTGTTCTATCTGGGACATGTGACAATAAAACGCTCTTGAGATCCGTAACTCTCTGGGTGAAATGCCTTTGTCTTTTTTGTCTTTGTTTGAGACAAAAGTGTGATCACTGATTGGACTTATCTCGTCATGTTCAAGTGCGGGGGGTGTCGAACAGGCACGGATATCTTCCCGCATCTTTTGTCGCGGTGGCCAGGAATAAATGTCCTCCTGATGTGCTGACCTCCCAGTGTTAAATTATGCAGTTTGGTTATGAGAAAGATTAAACCAAAAAGAAAAAAATCTTAATGTTTTAAAGAAGGAACTGCAGATGCTGGAGAATTTAGGGGAACACAAAAGGCTGGAGAAACTCAGCGGGTGCAGCAGCATCTAAGGAGCGAAGGAGATGGGCGACGTTTCGGGTCGAGACCCTTCTTCAGTCTGAAGAAAAATCTTACTTCACAAGGAACCTGCATGTCCCAGTATTAGCACATGGAACAGCTTAGCTCAGGAACAGGCCCTTCTGTCCATCATGCCTGTGCTGACCATGCTGCCATAAAACTGCACATTAGCCCGTTTATGTGCCTGTCTAAATGCCTCTTAAACAGTGTTATCATGTCTGCTTCCACCACTTCACCTTCCAGGCACCTCTCTGTGTAATAAATTGCTTAGCACATCTCATTTAAACTTTGTCCCACTGAAAGCTATGCAGCTGAGGATTTGAGAAGTCCACCTTGGCTAAGAGGTTCTGAGCCGATCTGTGCCTTGGTCTCGCCTTCCCCTCAACTAACAATGATCTGCTCTACATTTTCCTTGAGCTTCGTCCCCTTTGATCTTGTTTTCGCACCTTACCCTTCCATATCTCTCACTTCCCTCTCCCCCGACTCTCAGTCTGAAGAAGGGTCTCGACCCAAAACGTCACCCATTCCTTCTCTCCAGAGATGCCGCCTGTCCCTGTAGAATGAGTTACTGCAGCATTTTGCGCCTGTCTCTCAGAATTCTAGATATATACCTCTATCAGGCCTCCCCTCAATTTCTGCCATGCTAGGACAATGATTCAAGGATTTCATCCTCTCCTTGTAGCTACTTACATTTTAAGCTCTCCCCTTAAACCTATCCGGCAGGGGAGAGACCGTGATCAAAATGGTGGTTATCCCAGGACGTGTCAATCCCATTGCATTTCGGGTGTGTTGACGCCTGTGATGTCCCCAATGATGGGACACTTATGCAACATTTGTGGCAGTGGGGGATTACATAAAGCTTACATTTACATTTTATTTTTTGCAATAAGGTGGCGCATTGTTACGTTTGCTGCCTTCCAGCGCCAAAGACCCAGTTTCGATCTTGACTACAGATGCTTGTCTGTGCGGAGTTTGTACGTTCTCCTCGTACGTTTTCTTCAGGAGCTCCGGTTTCCTCCCACACTCCAAAGACGTGCAGGCTTGTAGGATTTTTTTTTTTTTTAATTTTTAATTTATTTTTATTGGAAGCAATTGTACAAAAAAGAATGACTTGACAGTTCTACAAACTCTGGCTTCAATGTTAACATTTTACAAACATGGCTGATCATCCCCAATCAGTGCCCCGTTCCTTCCTTCTCCCCATATCCCCTGACTGCGCTATTTTTAAGAGCCCTATCTAGCACTCTCTTGAAAGCATCCGGAGAACCTGCCTCCACCGCCACTCTCTGTGAGAAAAAGTGTTTCCTCGTCTCCGTTCTAAATGGCTTTCTCCTTATTCTTAAACTGTGGCCCCTGGTTCTGGACACCCCCAACATCGGGAACATGTTTCCTGCCTCTAGCGTGTCCAAGCCCTTAACAATCTTATACGTTTCAATGAGATCCCGTCTCATCCTTCTAAACTCCACAGTGTACAAGCCCAGCCGCTCTATTCTCTCAGCATACGAGTCCCGCCATCCCGGGAATTAACCTTGTAAACCTACGCTGCACTCCCTCAATAGCAAGAATCCTGCGCTGCACTCCCTCAATAGCAAGGATATTTTAAAAAATGATTCCTGTTTGTCAATTAAGATAAATATAATTCTTTGTAGATGTAGTGTATCTGTCATTTCCATAATCCACTGTGGGGACTGTTGTCTTTTTCCAAAATTTAAGTTTTTTTGCTGATATTAGACCGTAATCAAGGAAGCGTCTTTGCGGGACTGTATGGTTGCTACATGCCTATGATATTCACAGTATTATCAATTTTGGGTCTGGCTCAAGTGGAGTTTTCAGAGTTTTAGAGGTGACGTTTGATACTTCCGTCCAAAAACATTCTATTTTTGTACACAGTACAATATTGTGGGTTAAGGTGGCATCTTGAAATTGACATTTGTCACAAAGAGGGGAGCCACTGGGGAAAATCTTGCTCAATTTGGTCTTTGAGTAATATAGCCTGTGCTGCACTTTAAACTGTATCAGGCAGTGTCTGGCATTTAGAGAGCAATAGTGTATGTATTGTCGGCTTTCGTCCTATATATCCTTGGCGATGTGTTGACCCATCTCATCCTCCCATGAACGCCTATAAATCTCAGACGATGGAGTATCGATGTTTTGGAGGGCGTGGTAAATGTGGGATATCAACTTCTCTGTATCTGCAAGTCTATTCAAACACTCATCGAGTTTGTCTGGACCTACAGAGGAGCAGTCTTGTCTATATGTTCTCGCGTAGTCCCTAACTTGGAGGTATCTGAAAAAGATTATTGGTGTACAGGTCGTATTTCTCCTGCAATTCTTGAAAGGAAGAAAGAGTCCCCTTCCGGTAAAGGTCTCCCACAGTATTGGTTCCCTTGTTCTTCCACTGAACAAAGACACCATCTAGAGTAGAAGGGTGTAAAAGAGGGGTTGTTTGCAATAGGAAGAAGGAGAGAAATATCTCCCAGTTTGAGAATGAGCTTCAATTGTTTCCAGATACGAATAGTACTTTGTATTATCAGGTTATGCTCATACGTTGACTTGCTCAGGGATATTGGAGACAGGACAATCGAGCCTACGCAGAACGGCAAGCAAGCTTCTCTTTCCATTTTTATCCAGTTTGCCTGTGGTACAACTCATCCAGCCAGAAAATTATAGTTTTAATATTGGTTGCCCAATAATAAAAGAGGAATTTGGGTAAGACTAATCCTCCATTCTCATTAGATGTCTTTTGTGTATTCGACGGCTTTTATAGTCCCAGATGAAATTAGTGACAATGGAATCAATTTTTTTGAAAAAAATGTTGGGAAGGTATATCGGTATTGACTGAAATAGGTATAAAAGTTGCGGGTGAAAGATCATCTTTACGGCATTTAGTCTATCGAGAAGAGAAATAGGCAGTGTTTTCCAAAATTGAATATATGTATGGAGTTTAATAATTAATGGAGGGAAATATGTTTTAAACAGAAGGGAATATTTTCTGGTAACGTAAACTCCAAGGTATCTGAATTTTCCAGTAACGATTCTAAAGGGAAACTGTTGGAGCTGGGTGACGTCTTGATCTTTTAGTGGCATAATTTCGCTTTTGTTCCTATTGATTCTGTAGCCAGAGAAGAAACCAAATTGTTCTATAGTAGTTAGTAAATTTGGAATACTGATTTGGGAGTTAATAACGTATAGAAGTACATTGTCTGCATATAGCGAAATGTTGTTAATAGTATGTTTAGTATTGTATCCATATATGCCTGGATGGGACCTAATACTCTCTGCAAGAGGTTCTATGGCTAATGCAAATAGCTTTGGGGAGAGAGCAAATCCTTGTCTATTGTAAGTTAATCGGCTTAGGTATAATTGCAAATTGCCCCTAGTGTGTAGGATAGTGTTAATGTGCGGGGATCGCTGGTCGGCGTGGACCCAGTGGGCCGAAGGGCCTGTTTCCGTGCTGTACCTCTAAACTAAACTAAACTAAACCTAGATTCGGAATGGTGTTCAGCCAAATGCTGACAAACACAACCTATAAGTTTGATTTCCTTGCTGGGGGCATGGGATTGTGGAAATTACTTTTGTATTCATTAAGGACTCATTAAGGATCTCGGCACATTAACACTATCCTACACGATGGAACATTTTACATTTATACCAAGCCAATTAACGTACAAACCTACACGTCTTTGGAGTGTGGGAAGAAACTGAATATCTCGGAGAACACCCACGTGGTCACGGGGGAGAACGCGCAAACTCCGTACAGACAGCACCCGGGTCTATTGGCGCTGTACGGCAGCAACTCTACCTCTGTGCCGCCCAATATCTTGGCAATCTAGGTTTGGCTCTCTGCTTCGAGAGTATCTACTTGCCAGCCCATCCACTGAAAGGGTGAATATGTATGAATAAATAAGGTTCCCATGAACTCATCAGTGTGGGTGTCAGGAGTTGTGGTGAGAAGGCAGGAGAATGGGGTTAGGAGGGAGAGATAGATCAGACATGATTGAATGGCAGAGTAGAGTTGATGGGCCGAATGGCCTAATCCTGCTTCTATCGCATGATCTTATGATGTAATGAACTTATGATGATCTTGTTAAGTGTAATGCAAGCTCTCTTGTTAGAACTGAGGGAGACTAGTTTGTGCCTCACAACTTTGTGCACCAAAAATTATTTCGCCCATGCACGCTTTTTTGAAAAATTAAATCACGCGACATACATAAAACAGACAGTGCTTCGAGGCTGGCCATAGAACTAATTAGGTTGAAGCAACTATGAGGCTATTAGTTATCCAAAAGCAACAAAGTCGTAAGGTTATTGAAGAAGGAAGACAAGAAAGGTAAAGCCATGCATAAATCATCAATTATCAAAGGCAACATCTAGTGCACCATCAAAATGGACTTATAAATGACGCTTTGCTTTCAATTTCATAATAATAATAAGATGGATTACATTGTTCCTTGGATGGATTTCAAAGAGGAAGATGTGTGCTCAATATCATGCACCATCTTTGTCATCAATATAAGCCCTCCAGACGGCAGACTGCGCCACAGGGCAATCGGTCTTTCTTTGGCAATGGACATTTTGTAGACATTTAAGCGGATTAATTCCTGGGAACCTTATTTGTTCATTCATCAAGTTTGTCATTATCGATGAGATAAGTGAAATGAAATTCAACCAGTAATTAAAACACGATAATTAATCAAAGAGTGTGTGCGTGATAACGACTCCGAGAAGAAATACCAAGAGAACTTCAGTGAAATAGGAAGAGTAGGTTTAGTTTAGTTTAGTTTAGTTTATTGTCACGTGTACCGAGGTACAGTGAAAGGTTTTTGTTGCGTGCTAACCAGCCAGCGGAAAGACAACACATGATTACATTCTAGGCATCCACAGTGCACAGATACGGGATAAAGGGAATAAGGTTCAGAACAAGATAAAGTCCCGCTAAGGCTGATTAAAGATAGTCCGAGGGTCTCCAATTAGGTAGATAGTAGCTCAGGACCGCTCACTAGTTGTTGATAGGATGATTCAGTTGCCTGATCACAGTAATATACATTAGACTTAGACATAGAAACATAGAAAATAGGTGCAGGAGTAGGCCATTCGGCCCTTCGAGCCTGCACCGCCATTCAATATGATCATGGCTGATCATCCAACTCAGTATCCTATACCTGCCTTCTCTCCATACCCCCTGATCCCTTTAGCCACAAGGAGCCACATCTACCGCCCTCTTAAATATAGCCAATGAACTGGCCTCAACTACCTTCTGTGGCAGAGAATTCCACAGATTCACCACTCTCTGTGTGAAAAATGTTTTCCTCATCTTGGTCCAAAAGGAATTCCCCCTTATCCTTAAACTGTGTGACCCCTTGTTCTGGACCTCCCCAACATTGGGAACAATCTTCCTGCATCTAGCCTGTCCAACCCCTTAAGAATTTTGTACCTTTCTATAAGATCCCCCCTCAGTCTTCTAAATTCTAGCGAGTACAAGCCAAGTCTATCCAGTCTTTCCTCATATGGAAGTCCTGACATCCCAGGAATCAGCCTGGTCTGGACTTATTGGACAAAGAAAATAAGGTTTCTTTGGGGGCAAATTGGCATTCAAGATATAGAGAGGTAGTGGCAAAGTTATTCACTCAGCAGATTTTATTTTTCAGTACATGATATCTGATGATGGGTCGCGACCCAAAATATTACATATATCTATGTTCTATGGAGATTTTGCCTGACTGGCTGAGTTACTCCACCACCTTGCATCCTCAAATTCGATCATTTCATTTTAGTTTTAGTTTTAGGGATACAGCCCAGAAACAGGCCCTTCGGCCCACCGAGTCCGCGCCTACCAGCCATCTCCGCACATCAACACTATCCTACACACACTCGGGACAATTTATATTTAAAGCCAATTGACCTACAAACCTGCACGTCTTTGGAGTGTGGGAGGAAACTGAAGATCTTGGAGAAAACCCACGTGGTCACGGGGCGAACGTACAAACTCTGTACAGACGGCGGCACCCGTAGTCGGGATGGAACCTGGGTCTTCGGCGCTGCAAGCGATGTAAGGTGGCAACTCTACCGCTGTGCCACCGTGACTGCCCCTGATAGATTGATGATCTATTCTTGGACTTAGATAACAGTAGGTTAGTTACAAAACTTACCTTTAGCAGTGCTGCAGTTCTGTCACTGGCCGTGCGCGTGACTTTGGCGCCTTTAGGGGGGGGGGGGGGGTTTAATGCGTTTTTTCCCTTGCCATCCGGAATTATATTTTCTCGGAGTGCAAGCTTTTTCTGGAGATTCGTTCCAACTGCCGGTAAGTGAATTAATTTTTTTAAATCGCCCGACTATTTCAACGCTACAGTAAAATAAAAATTAGCTCCTAATGCCGTGAACGCCGACAACGGGGACGGATTTTACGTAGGGAACAGGTAAGTGAAAGCTGTTAATTTTTTCATATAAACTTAAGATGACAATCAACATTTCATGTTGCGAAATGATGATTTATTCCCCATTAGAACCGGCAGTGTTTTTCCTGCCGATATGGGGCTTAAATTCACTGCAACCGCGACGTTCCAATCCATCGCGTTCCAGAAAATCCCACTCGCAAGCTGATTAAAATGCCCATTAATTTAAGGGCATTAAACACTAAATTTCTTCAATTTGGCCTATAAATTAATAACAATGAAATTTAAAAATCATGTTACATTGTGAATTCTTGAGTGAATGTTATTTCGACACTTAGGCTTTTAAAAAAATGTTAATATTTTCTTAAGAAATGGATGGATGTTTAATCTAGCAATTGAATTTTGTAATTAGCTACAATTGGGTAACTAACTAATTATATGCTTTAATTTTAGGTCATCCAAGTAAGATTGTTTCATATTTGTTTCAGAATGCTTCAATCTATAATAACTGAAAATTTCTTTCAGTTCTCTTAATTTTTAAGAAAGTTATGGGCTTTTGACTGTTCTCGATCACAACTTTTGAGTTAAGTCAATGGAAAAGCAATAGGGAACAAGATGCTAATTTCCGAGTATGAAAATGGCCATAACTTTTTTAATACTGAAGATATGAAAGTGAATTAGGTGTCAAATTAAACTTTTTTTTATGCTTTATCTGATGGGATAAATTGCAGACTTCATTTTTAAAATCTCAAAATTTTGTAACATCGCCAATAATGGGTTCATGTTTTTTATTGTCAGGTGCACCGAGATACAGTGAACAGCTTTTGTTTGCATGCTGACCAGACATGTCATTTCAATACTGTACATGAATACAATAAAACCAGGCACAGGTACAACTGGTGGCGTGAGGAAACAAAATACCAGAGTGACAGATTTTGTTGCTCAGTACAACAGTTCCCAAGAAAAAGTCCAATGTCCGCAATAAGATGGGTTGGAAAAATTGGGACTGTACAATAGTTAATGGAAGGGCCGTTCAGAAGTCTGATCACAGATGGGAAGAAGCTGTTCCTCAGTCTGGTGGTGGTGCACGTGTTCAAGATTTTGTATCGTCTGTTGGACGGGAGCTTGGAGAAGAAGGAATGACTGGGGAAAGTGCGCACCACCAGACTCAGGAACAGCTTCTTCCCATTTGTTATCAGGAACGACCGGGGTGGGAAAGGTCTTTCATTATGTTGGCTGCTTTCCTGATGTAGATTGAAGTGTAGATGGAGTCAATGTGGGGAGTCTGGGCTGGGCTGCATCCACAACTCACTGCAATTTCTTGCGGACATACTCATAGTGTCATAGAGTGATACAGTGTGGAAACAGGCCCTTCGGCCCAACTTGCCCACACCAGCCAATATATCCTAGCCACACTAGTCCCACCTGCCTGCGTTTGATCCACGTCCCTCAAAACCTTTCTATTGCAGAGCTGTTTCCAAACCAAGCTATGATGCAACCCAACAGTAGGCTCTCCATGGTACATCTGTGAGTCATTGAAGGGACTAACATATGATGAAAGAATGGATGCACTGGGGCGAACTGATCATATTGAATGGCGGTGCTGGCATGAAGGGCCCACTCCTGCACCTATTTTCTATATTTCTATGTTCTGAGCATAGAGGAAGCATGGTCGGGGGCTGAGAACACATCAGGGCACCAGCGTTGAGAACTATTGCGGAAGATGAGTTGTCACCAATCATTATTGATTATGGTCGACGGGTCAGGAAGTCTTGGAAGAAGGCAGGCACAGGTTATTGATAGGGGACGTGATCACAATGAATGGCGGTGCTGGCTCAAAGGGCCGAATGGCCTCCTCCTGCACCTATTGTCTATGTTGCTGTGTTTCTATGTTTCTATGTCTTCTGGCAGAGTGGGTGCCAACTGCAGGTCCAGGAGTTTGGAGATGAGTTTGGTTGGGATTATAGTCCTTTTGGGATTATATTTCGTTCAGACCAAAAGGTCTGAATGACAATAAAGGCAATTCAATCATTCATTCATTCATTCATTCATTCATAGTCTTGAAGATAGAGCTGTCGTCGGTAAACAGGATTGTGGTTATTGGCGTAGGCGTCCTTGTTGTCTTGGTGTTCCAGGAATAAGTTTAGGACCAGGGTGAGGGCCTCTGCTGTGAACCTGGTGCAACAGTAGGCAGACTACAGTGGACCAAGGCTGGCCGAGGCTGGAGTTTAGGGCAAGTTGTTTTACACACACAGTTTTTTGTGGCTAGAACACGCTGCTGGGGGTGCTGGTGAATACAGATACTACACAGTGTAAGAAAGAAGACTGAAGATAGACACAAAAAGCTGGAGTAACTCAATGGGACAGGCAGCATCTCTGGAGAGAAGGAATGAGTGACGTTTCGGGTCGAGGCCCATCTTCAGACTGAGACTACACTGGCGTTTAAGAAGCTTTTGGATAGGCAGATGTTCAGTTCTGGGCACCATGTTATAGGAAAGATGTTGTCAAGGGTACAGAGATGATTTACGAGGATGTTGCCAGGCTCGATGGTCTGAGCTACAGGGAGAGGTTGAGCAGGCTGGGACTCTATTCCCTGGAGCGCAGGAGGATGAGTGGTAATCTTATTAAGGTGTATAAAATCATGAGAGGTATAGATCGGGTAGATGCACAGAGTCTCTTGCCCAGAGTAGGTGAATCAAGAACCAGAGGACATAGAAACATAGGTTCAAGGTGAAGGGGAAAAGATAGGAATCTGAGGGGTAACGTTTGCACACAAAAGGGTGGTGGGTGTATGGAACAAGCTGCCTGAGGAGGTAGTTGAAGCTGGGACTATCCCAACATTTAAGAAACAGTTAGACAGGCACATGGATAGGACAGGTTTGGAGGGCCATGGACCAAACGCAGGCAGGTGGGACTAGTGTAGCTGGGACATTGTGGGCCGGTGTGGGCAAATTGGGCCGAAGGGCCTGTTTCCACACTGTATCACACTACCACTCTATGGATATGATGGGAATGAAGGGACATGGATCTGAGGAGGCTGGTATCATGCTCAACACTGACATTGCGGGCTGAATTATATTGTTCAATGTTCTGTAATGTTTGTTGACAATTAGCTCCACAAGAGCGTAGCACAGTTATTAAGTTGTACCAAAGTGTGTGGCAAAAACTAAAATTGGACAGTCTACACTTTAGATTATAAAATGACGAAGTTACACCTGGTTCACACTTCAAACTCCTTGCAATGAAAGAGGAAAATTGGGATAGTTCTCACATTGGTGTAAAATAATGATACACGTTGAAGCATCGACTTCCTCTTTTCCTTAAACTATTCCTCGGAGTTGAAGATGAGTTTCTTCTTCTCTGGTTTTGTGGGTTCTGAGGTGACTGTTGTATGCTATTCCATACACGGGACACCATGGAGTGTGCCTGGTGGTTCGAGAACGGTGGCGCAGCGGTAGAGTTGCCGCCTTACATCGCTTGCAGCACCAGAGACCAGGGTTCGATCCCGACTACGGGCGCTGTCTGTACGGAGTTTGAACATTCTCGCCGCGACCTGCGTGGGGTTTCTCCGAGATCTTCGGTTTCCTCCCACACTCCAAAGATGCACAGGTTTGTAGGTAAACTGGCTTTGTATAAATGTAAAAATTGTCCTTAGTGAGTGTAGGATAGTGTTAATATGTGGGGATCACTGGTCAGCGCAGACACGGTGGGCCGAAGGGCCTGCTTCTACGCTGTATCTCTAAACTAAATTAAATTACATGTTTTATGTGGACCAGGTTCTGATTTAACCATATAACCATATACCAATTACAGCACGGAAACAGGCCTTCTCGGCCCTTCCAGTCCGTGCCCACCATTTATTTTCCCCAAGTCCCATCTACCTGCACTCAGACCATACCCCTCCATTCCCTTCCCGTCCATATACCTATCCACTTTACTTTTAAATGTTAAAATCGATCCTGCCTCCACCACTTCTGCAGGAAGATCATTCCACACAGCCACCACTCTCTGAGTAAAGAAGTTCCCCCTCATGTTACCCCTAAACTTCTGTCCCTTAATTCTCATGTCATGCCCTCTTGTTTGAATCTTTCCTACCCTCAATGGGAAAAGCTTATCCACGTCAACTCTGTCTATCCCTTTCATCATTTTAAAGACCTCACTCAAGTCCCCCCTTAACCTTCTGCGCTCCAAAGAATAAAGCCCTAACTTGTTCAACCTTTCTCTGTAACTTAGTTGCTGGAAACCAGGCAACATTCTAGTAAATCTCCTCTGTACTCTCTCTATTTTGTTGACATCCTTCCTATAATTAGGCGACCAAAATTGTACACCATACTCCAGAATTGGTCTTACCAATGCCTTGTACAATTTTAACATTACTTCCCTACTCCTATATTCAATGGAACTCCAATTCGAATTCTACTCCACATGCTCCATCTCCACTGGGGCCAGAGATTCCCAGAGTCAGGATCGATGGTGCATTTTCGTCAGTGAATCTATGATCACAGACTTGGATCTTTTCCAAAGGTCTCTTCCTGTGAAAGGATACACGGCGATCCCCAAACTCCACCGTCGGCACGCCAGACCCACGGGAGGGTGAGACAGGGTGCGAAAGGAGCGTTTCCAGGAGTCGAGGCTTCCATGAAGTCTCAGCGCAACTCTTTGAAACAAGACCATGACTCTTGTCATTGGGTTCGTACAGGGCGCCACAGTGGCACAGCGGTAGAGTCGCTGCCTTGCCGCGCTTGCAGCGCCGGGGATCCGGGTTCGATCCCAACTACGGGTGCTGTGTGTACGGAGTTTGTACAAGATGGTGGGGAGTGAGTGAAGGGGAGCGTAGAGCGGACCAGAAGGGTGAAATCCATTCCAACTGGTGATGGGAGGGGAGAGGAACTTGTGTTCAGAAGGGATAGGAGCAGAATTAGGCCATTCAGCCCATCATGTCTACTCCGCCATTCAATCGTGGCTGATCTATCTCTCCTACTCAACCTCATTCCCCTGCTTTCTCCCCATAACCATAATCAAAAAGGCATCTCGCAGTTGGGGAATTGAAGCCCGTGCCTTAGACAGGGATACTAACCACGATACTGACGAGGAAGTGGTCGTGTAATCCTGTGGGAGCTACAGAAGGCAATCCAGTGAGTGTGGAGGCTGGTGGGTAAGAGGTGAGGCCTCAGTAACTCTGCCCTTCTTCTGCCCAAGAGGAGAGGCTTCAAGGACAGACTCGCTCTATCTCCCATTGAGCAGGTACCACGATTCAGGGTGCAAGAAGATTTCTTCCCTTTAATGTGGGAGAAGGAATAGAGACACAGAGTCGTGCAGCACGGAAACAGGACCCTTGGTTAAAACTCTACCCACCATAATGCTACATCTGCGAGGGCCATTCGCCTGTATTTGGCCCAAATCCCTCTAAACCTTTCATATAGGACACAGGAGAGCGGAGGAATAGATGCATTGGTCCACGATGCCCAGATCAACCAATCTCCACTGCCTGCATGTGATCCATGTTCCTCCATTCTCTTCCTATGCACGGGGCCACGGTGGCGCAGCGGTAGAGTTGCTGCCACATAGTGCAGCGTAGGTTTACAAGGTTAATTCCCAGGATGGCGGGGCTGTCATATGCTGAGAGAATGGAGCAGCTGGGCTTGTGCACTCCGGGGTTTAGAAGGATGAGAGGGGATCTCATTGAAACATATAATATTGTTAAGGGCTCGGACACACTAGAGGCAGGAAACATGTTCCCGATGTTGGGAGAGTCCAGAACCAGGGGCCACAGTTTGAGAATAAGGGGTAGGCCATTTAGAACGGAGACGAGGAAACACTTTTTCTCTCAGAGAGTGGAGAGTCTGTGGAATTCTCTGCCTCAGAGGACGGTGGAGGCCGGATACTTTCAACAGAGAGCTAGATAGGGCTCTTAGAGATAGTGGAGTCAGGGGATATGGGGAGAAGGCAGGAACGGGGTTCTGATTGGGGATGATCAGCCATGATCACATTGAATGGCAGTGCTGCTCGAAGGGCTGAATGGCCTCCTCCTGCACCTATTGTCTATTGTCTATTGACATAGGTCCACTAGGGGTGCTGCACTGACAGCAGCCTCTGCCTGCAGCCCGTTTGTCTTTCCCCTTTTTTTTATTTTTAGTCAGTTTAAAGTCTGTTTTTTGGGGGAAACTTTAACTTTTATGTGTGGGGGACATGTGATAAATACAATCTATCTGTATCTGTATCTGTATTTGGATAGGTACATGGATTATAAAGGTTTAGAGGGAGTTGGGCTAAATGCAGGCAAACGGGACTAGCTTAGGTGGGCCATCAGTTGGGCCAAAAGGCCTGTTTTATGCTCTGTGACATGACAATGACAAAACAGACTTTGATATAATATTCAATATAACAAAAATTAATTCCCTGAACATTGGCCAGTTTCCTTTATCATCGTTACTTTTTTGCATCTTTCATCCATTATTCTTTATCTCTCTATATCATCGTCTATATCTCTCGTTTCCCTTTATCCCTAACCAGGCTGAAGAAGGGTCTCGACCCGAAACGTCACCCATTCCTTCTCTCTGAGTTCCGTCCCGCTGAGTTACTCCAGCTTTTTGTGTCTATCTCCGGTTTAAACCAGCATCTGCAGTTCCTTTTGCTGCATTAATTTTGCTGCACCATCTGCACACAATTACTGGCGTGTGTAGCAAGGACAAAATGCATTACAGACACTCACCAAGGATACAATTAACAGCTTCTCCCAAACTAGCGAACTCTACCTCCAAGGACAAGAGCAGTGGGAATATGGGAAGCACACATCCACCTGGCTCCTATCCAAACCATGTACTATCTGTCCTCAGTTGGAAATAAATTATCATTCTCTCTGCCTGGTCCACGTCGTAAAACACCCTAACACACAACGCTGATGGAATAATTTCAATAAAAGAACACAAAGTGTTGCAACAACTCAGCAGGTCAGGCAGCATCTCTGGAGAACATGGATTGATGACGTTTCGTGGTCGGAACCATTCTTCAGATTGTAGTCGAGGGAGACGGGGGGGGTCAAAAGGAGAGTCATGATCATGTCCATGTCCTCCAAAGGTGCCCCCTGACCCGTTGAGTTACTCCTGCAATTTGCAAACCAGCATCTGCAGTTCTCCTCTGAAATATCTGCAGTTCTGTGCATATGAATAATTTCAACAGAAGACCGGGAGTAATTTATCAGATCATAAGATCATAGGAGCAGAGTTAGGCCATTCGGCCCATCAGGTCTACTCCGCCATTCAATCATTGCTGATCGATCTCTCTTTCCTTTCCCCATTCTCCTGCCTTCTCCCCATAACCTTCGACATCTGTACTAATCAAGAATGTATCTAGCCTTAAAATCACTGGGATCTCTTCTGGGGCAGGGGCGACCTGAACAAAAGGGACGGGTTGCACCTTAATTGTATGGGGACCGGCATTCTGGCAGGCAGGTTTGCTAGTGCTACACAGGTGGGTTTAAATTAAACAGTGGGGGGGTGGAGTCAATAACGTGGATGCGTATCCGTGGAGCTAACGCGAAAGAGAGTGTGGGAAAGGTCACGTTGAAACTAACAGGGCAGGGGGATGGGACCCAATGCAAGGAGACAGAAGGACATAAAAGGAGGACAGAAGCAAAAGGTAGAAGAGAGATTAGATAAACAAACCTGAAAGCTTTGTGCATTAATGCGAGGAACATTCGAAACAAGGTGGATGAATTGAATGCACAGTTAGTAGTTAAGGGTTATGATATAGTTGGAATTATGGAGACATGGCTCCAGGGTGACCAAAGCTGGGAGCTAAACATGCAGGGGTATTCAATATTCAGGATGGATAGACAGAAAGGAAGAGGAGGTGGGGTGACATTGCTGGATAAAGAGGAGATTAATGCAATAGCGAGGAGAGGCATTAGCTTGGATGCTGTAGAATCGGTATGGATAGAACTGTGAAATAGCCAATTTGGAAACAGCTTGTTGGAGTTGAATGCAGACCAGCAAACAGCAGTAGGGAGGTTGGGGATAGCATCAAGCGGGAAATTAGGGATGCGTGTAGCAACGGTACAGCAGTGATCATGGGTGACTTTAATCTACATATAGATTGGGCCAACCAAATTTGTAGCAGCACTGTGGAGGAGGATTTCCTGGAATGTACACGGGATGGGTTTTTAAACCAATATGTAGAAGAACCGACTAGAGGACAGGCTATCCTCGACTGGGTGTTGTGTAATGAGGAAGGATTAGTTAACGATCTTGTTGTGCAAAGCCCCTTGGGCAACAGTGACCATAATATGGTGGAATTCTGCATTAGGATGGAGAGTGACACTGTTAATTCAGAGACTAGGGTCCTGAACTTAAACAAAGGAGACTTTGAAGGTATGAGACGGGAATTGGCTAGGATAGACTGGAAAATTATACTTAAAGAGTTGACAGCGGAGATGCAAGGGCGAAGATTTAAAGACCGCATGGATGAACTCCAGAAATTGTTCATCCCTGTCTGGCGAAAAAATAGAACTGGGAAGGCAGCTCAACCGTGGCTAACGAGGGAAGTCAAGGATAGTGTTAAATACAAAGAAGAGGCATATAAATTGGCCAGAGAAAGCAGCAAACTGGAGGACTGGGAGAAATTTAAACTCAACAAAGGGGTTAATTAAGAGGAGGAAAAAAGAACATGAAAGAAAGCTTGCGGGGAATATAAAAACTGACTCTAAAAGCTTCTTTAGATATGAGATTAGTGAAGACCTGTACAATCAGAGACGGGTGAATTTATAATGGGAAACAAGGAAATGGCAGAACAGTTAAACAAGTACTTTGGTTCTGTCTTCACTAAGGAAGACACAACCAAGCTCCCGGAAATACTAGGGGGTCGAGGAGGGAAGAACTGAAGGGAATCCACATTAGTCAGGAAATGGTGTTAGGTAAACTGTTAGGACTGAAGGCAGATAAATCCCCAGGTCCTGATGGTCTGCATCCCAGAGTGCTCAAGGAGGTTGCCCTAGAAATCGTGGATGCATTGGTGATCATTTTCCAATGTTTTCTTGAATCTCTGTTGAACAAGTTGGGTCTTTATTCTTTGGAGCGCAGAAGGTTAAGGGGGGACTTAATTGAGGTCTTTAAAATGATGAAAGGGATAGACAGAGTTGACGTGGATAAGCTTTTCCCATTGAGGGTAGGAAAGATTCAAACAAGGGAGCATGACATGAGAATTAAGGGACAGAAGTTTAGGGGTAACATGAGGGGGAACTTCTTTACTCAGAGAATGGTGGCTGTGTGGAATGATCTTCCAGCAGAAGTGGTGGAGGCAGGATCCATTTTAACATTTAAAAGTAAAGTGGATAGGTATATGGATGGGAAGGGAATGGAGGGGTATGGTCTGAGTGCAGGTAGATGGGACTAGGGGAAAATAAATGGTCGGCATGGACTGGAAGGGCCGAGAAGGCCTGTTTCCGTGCTGTAATTGTTATATGGTTATATGGTTAATCTGGATCAGTTCATGTGGGCTGGAGGGGAGCCAATGTAACTCTACTTTTTAAGAAAGGAGGGAGAAAGAAAACGGGGAATTATAGACCAGTTAGGCTGACATGGGGAAGATGCTGGAGTCGATTATTAAAGATGTAATATCAACGTATTTGGAAAACAGTGACAGAAACAGTCAAAGTCAGAATGGATTTATGACGGGGAAATCATGCTTGCACATGTGTTGTATCTGGACTTTCAAAAAGCCATTGACAAAGTTCCACACAAAAGATTAGTGTGCAAAATTAGAGCACACGGTATTGGGGGTAGGGTATTGACATGGATAGAGACAAAAATGGACAGAGAACTGGTTAGCAGACAGGATGCAAAGAGTAGGAATTTACGGGTCCTTTTCAGAATGGCAGACAGTGACTAGAGGGATGCCAGTCTGAAGAAGGGTCTCGACCGGAAATGTTACCCAATCCTTCTCTCCAGAGATGCTGCCTCACCCGCTGAGTTACTCCAGCTTTTTGTGTCTACCAATTATTTACAAAATATATTAACGATTTAGACGAGGAAATTAAAGGTGACATCTCCACGTTTGCGGGTGACACAAAGCTGGGTGGCAGTGTGAGCTGCGAGGAGGATGCTATGAGGCTGCAGGGTGACTTGGAAAGGTTGGGTGAGTGGGCAGAAGCATGGCAGATGCAGTATAATAATGTGGATAAGTGAGAGGTTATCCACTTTGGTGGCAAGAACAGGAAGGCAGATTATTATCTGAATGGTGTCAGATTAGTAAAAGGGGAGGTGCAATGAGACCTGGGTGTCCTTGTACATCAGTCACTAAAAGTAAGCATGCAGGTACAGCAGGCAGTGAAGAAAGCTAATGGCATAGAAACATAGAAACATAGAAAATAGGTGCAGGAGGAGGCTATTCGGCCCTTCGAGCCTGCATCGCCATTCAATATGATCATGGCTGATCATCCAACTCAGTATCCTGTACCTGCATTCTCTCCATACCCACTGATCCCTTTAGCCACAAGGGCCACATCTAACTCCCTCTTAAATATAGCAAATTAACTGGCCTCAACTACCTTCTGTGGCAGAGAATTCCACAGACTCACCACTCTCTGGGTGAAAAAAGATCTTCTCATCTCGGTCCTAAAAGACTTCCCCCTTATCCTTAAACTGTGACCCCTTGTTCTGGAGTTCCCCAACATCGGGAACAATCTTCCTGCATCTAGCCTGTCCAACCCCTTAAGAATTTTGTAAGTCTCTATAAGATCCCCCCTCAATCTAAATGTATTCGAGTTAGATTTAGCTCTTAGGGCTAACGGAATCAAGGGGTATGGGGAAAAAGCAGGAACGGGGTACTGATTTTAGATGATCAGCAATGAGCAGATTGAATGGCGGTGCTGGCTCGAAGGACCAAATGGTCTATTCCTGCACCTATTTTTCTATATTTCTATGTTCTATATTTTTATGTTTGTAAAAATATCAACTGACTTTGTCTCCACAGCCGTCTGTGGCAAACAATTCCACACATTCACCACCCTCTGACTAAAGAAATTCCTCCTCATTTCCTTCCTTTAATTCTGAGGCTATGACCTCTAATATGAGTCTAATGACCTAGACTCTCCCACTCCATGGTGGTGGGTGCCACATACACACTGGTGGAAGGAGAGAGTATAGCGGGGTTTAAGAGACTTTTAGATGGGCACGTGGATCTGAGGGCGAGGTATACTGGCAATGCCAGTGATACCACGTACCACAAATGAATTATAAATGATGCCGGATTGGATTTACTTCAGTTCAGAGATACAGCGCGGAAACAGGCCCGTTGGCCCATCGAGTCCGCACCGACCAGCGATCCCCACACACTAACACTATCCTACACACACTAGGGACAATGTACATTTACACCAGGCTCATTAACCTACAAACCTGTACGCCTTTGGAGTGTGGGAGGAATCCGGAGATCCCGGAGGAAACCAACGCAGGTTACGGAGAGAACGTATAAACTCTGTACAGACAGCGTCCGTGGTCAGGATTGAACCCGTGTCTCTACCGCTGCGCCACCGCGCCCTCCACGGTGTGTGCTCCTCAGTCTCTGACACAACTGCGAGAATGCTATTGTCTAGCAAAACCGAATATCTCCCCCTCTGTATCGCTTAACTATTCACCCACACACCAAGTAGAGGGGGGATCTTATAGAAACTTACAACATTCTTAAGGGGTTGGACAAGCTAGATGCAGGAAGATTGTTCCCGATGTTGGGGTAGTCCAGAACAAGGTGTCACAGTCTAAGGATAAGGGGGAATTCGTTTAGTACCGAGATGAGGAAAACATTCTTTACACAGAGAGTGGTGAAATTGAAGTGCAAACACACAGTGAAATTATTTTCTTACAAACAGCCCAGTAGAGTATTGCCATATCGAAGCACATCCCCGAGTAGCAAGTGTAAGATATAGTCCGCTGAGCCCCCGTGCAAGACGTGCCATGTTTTGGTGCTTTTTCCGAAGTCCTTTGCTCCCAGATATGCTGCAGAGTCATTAAACGGCCTGTCCCACTTACGCAACCTTTGCAGGTGACTGCCGCGACCCATGATAGGTCGTGAGAGGTCGTGAGAGGTCGTGAGAGGAGAGGAGTCTACAGAGATCTATCCTATGGAGATCTCGAGGCGATCTATCGCAGTCGCTGCCTCAAAAAGGCTGGCAGCATCATCAAGGACCCACACCATCCTGGCCACACACTCATCTCCCCGCTACCTTCAGGTAGAAGGTACAGGAGCCTGAAGACTGCAGCGACCAGGTTCAGGAATAGCTACTTCCCCACAGAATTAAGGCTATTAAACTTGCTTGGACAAAACTCTGAACATTAATAGCCAATAATCTGTTTATTTGCACTTTATCAGTGTATTTATTCATGTGTGTATATATTTATACAATGGTATATGGACACACTGATCTGTTTTGTAGTCAATGCCTACTATGTTCTGTTGTGCTGAAGCAAAGCAAGAATTTCATTGTCCTATCTGGGACACATGACAATAAACTCTCTTGAATTTTGAACTATGGTCGTGAGAGGTCAACCGCGACATGTCACCAGGGGTCGCCTGTATGGTCCTGAGAGATCTCCTATGGTCCTGAGAGGTCTCCAAAGAGTCGTAGCGTCTTTCTGGTCGCCGCTGAATTTTCAACATGTTGAAAATTCCGGCGACCTATCACGGGATGCAGCAGTCGCCTGTAAAGGTTGCGTAAGTGGGACAGGCCCTTAACAAGACAAGAGACAAGAGATGCACCAATTGGTACAGTGAAATTTGTGGTCAAACATGAAACACTGATATTGTTTCTTCCTCCCTTGACGTTGCCTGACCAGTGGAGAATTTCCAGCACCCTGTTTGTCATCAGAGTCCCATCTTTTGCAATAATATGGTGGTTTGGGCATTGAAATACATTGCAAGAGTTACATTAGCTCAATAATGATTAGAACAAGGCAGCAGAACAAGGTTCAGGTTCAGGTTAGTTCATTGTCACGTGTGCCGAGGTACAGTGAAAAGCTTTTGTCGTGTGCTGTCCAGCCATCGGAAAGGCAAGAAAAAGGCAGCTAGGTGCTGGAAAACCTCACTTTAAGTAAACAAAGGGATTGTACTCGTTGGAGATTAGAAGGATGAGGGGGGGGACCTCGGTGCAACTTGCCGAACAGAAGAGCGGATGTGGAGCGGATGTTTCCACTGATGGGAGAGTCTCAGACTAGAGGGCATAGCCGCAGAATTAAAGGACGTTTCCTTTAGGAAAGAGATGAGGAGGATTTTTTTTCGTCAGAGGATGCTGAATCTGTGGAATTATTTGCCACAGAAGGCTGTGGAGGCCAAGACAATGGATGTTTTCAAAGCAGAGGTAGATAGATTCTTGATTAGTACGGGTGTCAGAGGTTATGGGGAGAAGGCAGGAGAATGGGGTTAGGAGGGAGAGGTAGATCAGCCATGATGGGCTGAATGGCCTAATTCTGCTCCTATCACTGATGACCTTATGACCTTTACGTACTGGTGACGTGCTACAAAATTGTTGCGTTCCAGAACACAATCTCTCTGCCATAATCTACCGTGAGTGTTGTATATCGGGTCTGCAATCTATAAGTTTGTTACAACAAAGCTAGTACTTCCCCACCGGTAACCAGAAACAGATTGCACATTTGTACCCCTTAATCCGCCCTGAAAACAGTCTCGTTATTGCTTTAAAATGTGTGTTTGTGTGCGGAATCAGAAGGAATCGCGGTAATTTGTGGGACATGGTTAAATAAGCCCATTTGTTACTAATGTCCATCCACATGAAGCTGAGCCACTGAGAGGGAGTCAGGAAAGACCCACATATGAAGACAATTACTAAATGTTAACAAGTTCTGATGTGAATATGAAATATGACAGAGTCCGTGAGACATTACTCTTTCGGGTTTCATTTGCACTAAATGGAAGAATGTAAGTATGATTTGTCCACTCCGAACCAAAGGCGCCTTCCTCTCCCCAAAGCCCACCAAAACCAGGAAAACTGCCATTAATCAAAGGCAAGATGAAAGGGAGAGCGTTCTGCTGTATGCTTGCCGTTGTTTACATTCAGTCATGTTTTTGTTATGCAGAATTTGCCATGTGTTACAGATTTTGCAATGTCAATTGTAACCTGATAAGTTAAATTTACCTAATTGATCTGATCTGTGCTCTGCTAATGTTTAATCTTGTAACCGCAGTGTGAAAAGGCTTATTGAAGCAAAATGCTGGAGTAACTCAGCGGGTGGGGCAGCATCTCTGGAGAGAAGGAGTGGGTAACATTTCGGGTATAGAAGTGAGATCGACCGATTGACCAGCACAACAACCTGGCCCTCAACACCAGCAAAACCAAGGAACTGATTGTGGACTTTGGAAGGGTTAGGATAGGGACCCACAATCCCATTCATATCAACGGACGATGGTGGAAAGGGTCAAGAGCTTCAAATTCCTGGGCGTGCACATTTCTGAAGATCCCAGCACACTGATGCAATCATAAAGAAAGCACATCAGTGCCTCTACTTCCTGAGAAGATTACGGAGAGTCGGTTTGTCAAGGAGGACTCTCTCGAACTTCTACAGGTGCACAGTAGAGAGCTTGCTGACCGGTTGCATCATGGCTTGGTTCAGCAACTTGAGCGCCCTGGAGAGGAAAAGAATGCAGAAAGGTGTAAACACTGCCCAGTCCATCATCGGCTCTGACCTCCCCACCATTGAATGGATCTATCGTAGTCGCTGCCTCAAAAAGGCTGGCAGCACCATCAAGGACCCACACCATCCTGGCCACACACTCATCTCCCCCTACAATCGGGCAGAAGGTACAGGAGCCTGAAATCTGCAACATCCAGGTTCAGGAACAGCTTCTTCCCTACAGCCATCAGGCTATTAATCTCGCCAACAAATAGACTCTGAACTGTAACAGCCTATTGCACTTTATCTGCTTAGCGATGTGCATTTTGAACTGAACTGGTCTGTATTTATGTTTACAATATTCTGTTGTGCTGCAGCAAGCAAGAATGTCATTGTCCTATCTGGGACACATGACAATAAGCTCCCTTGATTTGTCTTGACTCTTCAGGCTGGAGAGTCAGGGGAGAGGGAAACGAGGGATGGTGATTTAGAGATGTAGAACAAATGAATATCGACAACAAATGCTGGAGTCACTCAGCGGGACAGGCAGCATCTCTGGAGAGAAGGAATGGGTAACGTTTCGGGTCCAGACCCTTCTTCAGAATCAAGAAGGGTCTAGACCCGAAACCTCACTTATTCCTTCCCTCCAGAGATGCTGCCTGTCCCGTTGAGTTACTCGAGCATTTTGTGCCTACAGTATCTTTAATTTAAACCAGCATCTGCAGTTCTTCCCTAGAAAAAAATGAATTAAGCCTATGCAAAAAAAAGTAACGATGATAAAGGAAACAGGCCATTGTTAGCTGTTTGTTGGGTGAAAATGAGAAGCTGGTGCGACTTGGGTGGGGGAGGGATAGAGAGAGAGGGAATGCCGGGGCTACCTGAAGTGAGAGAAATCAATGTTCATACCACTGGGCTGTAAGCTGCCCAAGCAAAATATGCAATGTTGTTCCTCCAATTTGCATTTAGCCTCATTCTGACAATGGTGGAGGCCTTGGACAGAAAGGTCACTGTGGGAATGGGAAGTAGAATTAAAGTGTCCAGCAACCGGGAGATCAGGTTGGTTCAGGCGGGCTGAGCGAAGGTGTTCAGAGAAACGATCGCCCAGTCTGCGTTTGGTCTCGCTAATGTATAAGAGTCCACATCTTGAACAACCTCAAAGTAGATGAGGTTGGAGGAGGTGCAAGTGGACCTCTGCCTCATCTGAAAGGACAGAGAAGGCAGCTCCAGCTTGTTCTCAGCTATGGAACTTCACCTTTAAGACTGCCTGTATAATTCTCCCAGTGTTAGCTTCATACCCGAGGCTTCAAGTAACCGAGAGATTTTATCTGCTGTTATCTTTTACCACACTGACAGCACGACCGTGAGAGAGAACATAAAACAGATTTGGAATAATAGAAATTTGAGAATGTTGATCGAGGAATGTAAACTATCTTTAAAAAAGGATGCCGTGGTCACAGAATGGTAGAAGTTTAAAGAACAGACAAAGGTCATTTATCTAGCAGTTGGTACAGTTAGAACAAAGAGTGAAGAGACCACAGCTGACTGAGTGGCAACACAAGTAGACAGAGTGGTGAAGAAGGTGTACAGTACATTGTCCTTGCATTCAGTGTTCAGATTCAGGAGGTCGTGATACAGCTTTAAGGGCCTGTCCCACTTTCGCGACTTTTTCGGCGACTGCCGGCACCAGTCATAGGTCCCCGAAATTTTTCAACATGCTGAAAATTCAGCGGCGACCAGAAAGACGCTGGTCTACATCGGTGAGACCAAGCGTAGGCTTGGCGATCGCCTCGCCCAACACCTCCGCTCGGTTTGCAATAACCAACCTGATCTCCCGGTGGCTCAGCACTTCAACTCCCCCTCCCATTCCGAATCCGACCTTTCTGTCCTCGGCCTCCTCCATGGCCAGAGTGAGGACCACCGTAAATTGGAGGAGCAGCACCTCATATTACGCTTGGGCAGTTTGCACCCCAACATTGACTTCTCTAATTTCAGGTAGTCCCTGTTTTCTCCTCCCCTTCCCAGCTCTCCCTCAGCCCACTGGCTCCACCTCTTCCTTTCTTCTTCCCGCCCCCCCCCCCCCCCCCCCCCACATCAGTCCGAAGAAGGGTTTTGACCTGAAACTTTGCCTATTTCCTTCGCTCCACAGATGCTGCCTCACCCGTTGAGTTTCTCCAGCATTTTTGGCTACCTTCGATTTAGCAGCATCTGCAGTTCCGTCTTAAACAAAAAGACGCTACGACTCTTTGGGTGACTGAGAGACTACTCACGACCATACAGGTGACACCCTGGCGACGTGTCGCGGGATTAAGCCTCTATGGCCGTGAGAAGTCGCCCAAAGAGTCATACCTTGTTCTGGTCGCCGCTGGATTTTCAACATGTTGAATATTTTCGGAGACCAGCTGCGACTATGACGGGTGCCGGCAGTTGCCGAAAAATCACGTAAGTGGGACAGGCCCTTGATGAGACTTTACCAAGAGTGCATTTGGAGTATTGTTTTGGTCGCCCCATTACAGGAAGGATGTGGAGGCTATGGAGAGGGATCAGGGGAGGTTTAATGGGATGCTGTCTGGATTATTAACTACCAGGGGAATTTGGGAACACCAGGATAGTTTCCACTGGAACACCACTGAGGGAGACCAGTCAGAAATATATAAAGTTATGAGGGGCATGGATAGAGTAGACAGTCAGAATCTTTTTACCAGGGTGGAAATGTCAAAGACTAGAGGGCGCAGATGAGAGGGGCAAAGGAGAGATGCCAGACAAGTTTTTTTACACAGAGGGTGATGGGTGTCTGAAATGCGCTGCCTGGGGTGGTGGAGATGGCAGATATGATAGTGGTATTTAAGAGGCTTTTAGATAAGGACATGGATATGTAGGGAATGGATATGGATCATGAGTAGGCAATTAGGATGGTGTGTTGCCTCCCTGGTGCCAGGGTCCAGGACGTCTCGGAGTGGCTGCACGGCATCAAGAGTGAGGGGGTTGTTGTGCATGTTGGCACGAATGATACAGGTCGGAAGATGAAGGCGGTTCTGCAACACGAGTTTACGGAATTGGGTAAAAGACTGAAAAGCAGGACCTGCAGGGTAGTGATCTCAGGATTGCTTCCAGTACCTCGTGCTAGTGAAGGTAAGGGCAGGAAGATCGGGGAATTAATGTGTGGCTGAGGAGTTGGTGCAGGAGGCAGGGATTTATATTTCTGGATCATTGGGATCTCTTCTGGGGCAGGGGTGACCTGTACAAATGGGACGGGTTGCACCTTAACTGGAGGGGGACCAACATCCTAGCGGGCAGGTTTGCTGATGCTGCATGGGAGGGTTTAAACTAGATTGCCGGGGGGGGTGGGATCTCGTGCAGGACAGAGGCTCGTGAGAGGCTAGAAGTTGGTCTGGAGGGTGGTGTGGGAAAGGTTAGTGGACGGAATATGCAGGTGAAAGGCAGAGAGTGAGGAAGGAGGGTTGGTTTAAACTGCACGTGTTTTAATGCAAGGGGCCTGACGGGTAAGGCAGATGAGCTGAGGGCGTGGATAGGTACGAGCGACTGGGACGTTGTAGCCATGACTGAAACCTGGTTAAGGGAGGGACAGGACCGGCAGCTCAATGTTCCGGGGTACAGGAGCGTCAGGAGAGACGGGGTGAGGGAAAAGAGGGGGGGGGGGGGGGGGGAGGTTGCATTGTTGGTTAAGGAAGATGTCACGGCTGTGTTCAGAGGTGACATCACGGACGGTTCGTCTAGTGAGGCTATATGGGTGGAGCTGAGGAACATGAAAGGGATGATCACCTTGTTGGGGGTGTAACTACAGACCCCCGAATAGTCAACGGGAATTAGAAGAACAAATGTGCCGGGAGATTGCAGACAGCTGCTGGTCCAATAAGGTTGTTGGAGTAGGGAATTTCAACATTCCCAATATAGACTGGGAAAATCATAGCGCGAAGGGTTTAGATGGGGAGCAATTCCTCAAGAGTGTTCAGGAGAGTTTTATTAAACAGTATGTGGAGACCCCCACACGTGAGAGGGCAACGCTGGATCTAGTATTGGGAAATTGGGAAGGGCAAGTTGATGAATGTGTGTGGAGGAGCCTTTTGGGGCCAGTGACCACAGTTTGATTAGGGTTAAGATAGTTATGGATCGGGACGGAGAGGGTCCACGTGTTAAAATGCTCAACTGGGGTAAGGCCAACTTTGAGGGTATGAGAGAAGGTCTCGCTCAAGTTGACTGGAGCAGTTTATTAGAGGGGAAAGGAACATCGGCCAAGTGGAATGTATTTAAAAGTCTACTGAAGAAAGCTCAGGATGTGTACGTCCCCGTTAGAGTGAAGGGCAAAGCAGGCAAACGTAAGGAAGCTTGGCTGACGAGGGAAATTGAAAAGTTAGTCAAAAACAAGCGGGATGCATTGGACAGGTGTAGGGAGCTGGGATCAAGCGCATCCTGGAGGAGTTTCGGGAACTAAGGAGTAAACTGAAAAAGGAGATCACAAGGGCAAGAAGGGGCCAGGAGATAGCTCTGGTGGGCAGCATTAAAGACAATCCCAAAAGATTTTATACATACATAAGGGGGAAAAGGGTAACTAGAGAGAGAGTGGGACCTCTCAGGAATCAAAGCGGTCACCTCTGTGGAGCCACAGGAGATGGGCAAGATCCTCAATGAGTATTTCTCCTCTGTATTTATCGAGGAGAAAGCCAGTAGGACGGAGGAACTTGGAGCAGTCACTGGAAGTGTCTAGAGAACAGTCAGGGTTACCGTCGAAGAAGTACTGAAGGTTCTGTCGTGTATGAAGGTAGACAAATCTCCAGGGGATGACCAGATATATCCATGGACATTGCGGGAAATTAGAGAGGAAATTGCAGGAGCCCTGGTTGAAATTTACGAGTCATCCTTAAATACAGGAGAGGTGCCGGAAGACTGGAGGGTGGCAAATGTTGTGCCTCTTTTCAAGAAGGGCTGCAGGGAAAATACTGGGAACTAGAGGCCCGGTGAGCTTAACATCTGTAGTTGGAAACTTACTGGAGAGTATTCTGAGGGATAGGTTATACGGGCATTTGGATGGGCAAGGGCTGATTAGGGACAGTCAGCATGGTTTTGTACGTGGGAGGTCGTGTCTCACAAATCTGATTGATTTTTTTGAAAACGTGACCAAAAAGGTGGATGAGGGCAGAGCTGTAGAAGTTGTGTACATGGACTTCAGTAAGGCACTCGACAAGGTTCCGCATGGTCGGGAAGGATAAGTCACATGGGATCCAAGGAGAGATACCTGAATGGTTAGCAAATTGACTCCATGGAAGGAAGCAGAGGGTGATGGTGGAAGGTTGCTTCTCAGACTGGAGGCCTGTAACTAGTGGTGTGCCTCAGGGTTCGGTGCTGGGCCCGTTACTGTTTGTCATCTACATCAATGATTTGGATGAGAACATACAGGGCAAGATTAGCAAGTTTGCTGATGATACAAAAGTTAGTGGTTTTGCAGATAGTGAAGATGGTTGTGAACAATTGCGGCAGAATCTGGATCGATTGGCGTGGTGGGCAGAGGAATGGTTGATGGAATTTAATATTAAAAAAAGTGAGGTGTTGCATTTTTGGACGTCAAACTCAGGCAGGACCTACATGGTAAATGGTAGGCCTCTAGGTAGTGTTGTAGAGCAGAGGGATCTAGGAGTACAGGTGCATGGTTTTTTGAAGGTCAAATCGCAGGTAGATAAGGCGGTCAAAAAGGCTTTTGGCACTTTGGCCTTCATCAGTCAGAGTATTGAGTGTAGAAGTTGGGAGGTCATGTTGCAGTTGTATAAACGTTGGTGAGACCGCATTTAGAATATTGTGTTCAGTTCTGGGCACCATGTTATATGAAAGATGTTGTCAAGCTTGAAAGGGTTCAGAAAAGATTTACGAGGTTGTTGCCAGGACTAGAAGGTGTGAGCTATAGGGAGAGGTTGAGCAGGCTGGGTCTCTATTCCATGGAGCACAGGAGGATGAGGGGTGATCTTATAGAGGTGTACAAGATCATAAGAGGAATCGATCGGGTAGATGCACTGAATCTCTTGCCCAGAGTAGGGGAATCGAGGACCAGAGGACATAGGTTCAAGGTGAAGGGGAAAAGATTTAATAGGAATCCATGGGGTAATTTTTCCACACAAAGGGTGGTGGGTGTATGGAACAAGCTGCCAGAGGAGGTAGTTGAGGCTGGGACTATCCCATCGTTTAAGAGACAGTTAGACAGGTACATGGATATGAGAGGTTTGGAGGGATATGGAGCAAGCGCTGGCAAGTGGGACTAGTGTAGCTGGGACACTATTGTCCAGTATGGGCGAGTTGGGCCGAAGGGCCTATTTCCACAGTGTATCACTCTATGACTATGACCAGCGATCCACGCACATACACATTAGGGACAATTTACAATGACACCAGGCCAGTTAACCTACAAACCTTTGGAGTGAGAGGGGTTGAAAAGATCTCGGAGAAAATCCATGAGGCCACGGGGAGAACGGACAAACTCCGTACAGACAGCACCCCTAGCCAGGGTCTGTGGCGCTGCAAGCGCTGTAAGGCAGCAACTCTATCCCAGTGCCACTGTGCGGCCCTGATGGATTCATGTGCTGGTGGGTTCATTGGTTGCGTGTCACACATCATCATTGGCGAGAAGATGCTTTGTGATGTACTGAGAGGACAAAAGGCTATTTGTGCCCAACAGGATTAACCACATAACCATATAACAATTACAGCACGGAAACAGGCCTTCTCGGCCCTTCCAATCCATGCCGACCATTTATTTTCCCCTAGTCCCATCTACCTGCACTCAGACCATACCCCTCCATTCCCTTCCCGTCCATATACCTATCCACTTTACTTTTAAATGTTAAAATCGATCCTGCCTCCACCACTTCTGCTGGAAGATCATTCCACACAGCCACCACTCTCTGAGTAAAGAAGTTCCCCCTCATGTTACCCCTAAACTTCTGTCCCTTAATTCTCATGTCATGCCCTCTTGTTTGAATCTTCCCTACCCTCAATGGGAGAAGCTTATCCACGTCAACTCTGTCTATCCCTTTCATCATTTTAAAGACCTCAATCAAGTCCCCCCTTAACCTTCTGCGCTCCAAAGAATAAAGACCTAACTTGTTCAACCTTTCTCTGTAACTTAGTTGCTGGAACCCAGGCAACATTCTCTTGCCCAGAGTAGGGGAATCGAGGACCAGAGGACATAGGTTCAAGGTGAAGGGGAAAAGATTTAATATTAAGTGAAACTTGGCAACAATTCAGTGGTCGGTCCATGAAAATAAGGGTCAAAAGCAATTCCTCTCGGGCCTTCTCCCCTATCTACTAAGATCTTGGATGAACTTGGAGGGCACGGTGGCGCAGCGGTAGAGTTGCTGCCTCACAGCGCCAGAGACCCGGGTTTGATCCTAACTACGGGCGCTGTCTGTACTTCTGTTTGAACATTCTCCCCGTGACTTGCGTGGGTTTTCTCCAGGTGCTCCGGTTCCTTCCCACACTCTGAAGTCATAGGGTTTTGTAAGTTGAATGCTCTCTGTAAATTGTCCCTAGTGTGGAGGGTAGTGCTAGTGTACGTTGGCCGTTGGTCGGCACAGAGTCGGTGGGCCGAAGGGCCTGTTTCCATGCTGTATCTCTACACACTAAGGAACATTGAACTACATTTAAAATAAATGACAACCACATTGATGGGACACCAAGCAGGAACACCAACGCCTCGACCTCTTGAGGAGACTGGAGCAATTGGGCATGTCTCCAGTTGCTCTTACAAACCTCTACATATGCATCATTAAATGCGTACTGCCAGGATGCATTACAGCTTTAGGATGCACACTGCCCAAGAACACATGAAATGACATAGAGTTGTAGATGGAGCCCAGTCCATGACACGGATCTGGCTCCCCGCCATGGACTCTGTCTACACTTCACTCTGCCTTAGGAAAGCAGCCAACCTAATCAAACACCTCATTGCAGAGTGGGGCTAAACGCAAATTGGAGGAACAGCATCTCATATTCCGCTTGGGCAGCTTACAAGTGGTATGAATATTGATTTCTCTCACTTCAGGTAGCCCCAGCATTCCCTCTCTCTCCGTCCCTCCCCCACCCAAGTTGCACCAGCTTCCCATTTTCACCCAACAAACAGCTTACAATGACCTGTTTCCTTTATCATCGTTACTTTTTTGCACATCTTTCATTCATTGGTCTTTATCTCTCCACATCACCGTCTATATCTCTCGTTTCCCTGATCCCTGACCAGTCTGAAGATGGGTCTCGACCCGAAACGTCACCCATTCCTTCTATCCAGAGATGCTGCCTGTCCCGCTGAGTTACTCCAGCTTTTTGTGTCTATAATCAAACACCTGTTTCACCCAGTTATTCCCTCTTCTCCCCGCTCCCGTCCGGCAGAAGATACAGAAGCATGAAAGAGCGCACCACCAGACTCAGGAACAGCTTCTTCCCCTCTGTAATCCGGCTTCTGAACGGTCCTTCCATAAGCCAGGGTACTGTCCCATTCACCTCTACCCCACTGCGGACATCTGGAACTGATGCGCTACAATGCTGAGAACTATATTCGGCACTGTAGCTTCCCCTGTGCTCTACCTGTTGTACTGGAGTTTGACTGGATTGTATTTACGTATAATATATCTGACCTGTGAATGCAAAACTAACAAATGTTAAAAAAAACACCTCCAGATTCAGGGACAGTTTCTTCCCAGATGTTAACAGGCAACTGAACCATCCTAACCACTAACTAGAGAGTGGTCCTGATTTACCATCTACCTCATTGGAGACCCTGGAATTATGTTTATCCGGACTTTACTGAACCTCATCATGCACTAAACATTATTCCCTTTATCATGTAACTCTACACTTTGGACCCTCGATTGTAATCATATATAGTCTTTCCGCTGACTGGATAGCAAGCAATAAAAAAGCTTTTCACTGTACCTCGGTACACCTACAACTACACTAAACTTAAACCTAGACTGAGGAATAGGCTGGAGTGTTGTGTGATATTAAAGCCATAGCATCATACAGTGTGGAAACAGGCTCTTCAGCCCAACATGTCCCACCTACACTAGTCCCACCTGCCTGCGTTTGGTCCATATTCCTCCAAATCTGTCCTATCTATATACCCCACAGATTGCAATCATGTACATTCCTTTTGCTGTCTGGATAGCACACAACAAAAGGGTTTTCACCGTTAAGGGCCTGTCCCACTTTCACGACCTAATTCACGACCTTTTTTACTCATGGACATTTTTCATCGGGCTAGAAATACGCCCCGCCCGACTTGATGCCATGTGTACCTATGACTAGCATCACGGCCTGCTACGGCCTACCTACGACCGACCTATGACCTCCTACGACCTCATGGCGACCATGCTGCGAGCATGAGTCAAGGGCAAACTCAGCAGAGGTCATGAATTAGGTCGTGGAAGTGGGACAGGCCCTTAACTCGATACACGTGACAATAATTAACTAAACTAAACTAAGCCTTTCACTGTAGCTGGGTCCATGTGTCTATATCAGCACTACATTGCAGTCTTCTAATGCATGAAGATAGACACAAAACGATCAAACCTGTCCCATCGGTTCCCTCTTGTGTAGGAATGAACTGCAGATGCTGTTTACACTGAAGTCAGACACAAAATGCTGGAGTAACTCAGCGGGACAGGCAGCGTCTCTGGAGAGAAGGAATGGGTGACGTTTCGGGTTGAGACCCTTCTTCAGACTGAGAGTCAGGGGAGCGGGAGACATGGAGATATGGAGGTGAAAATGCTTTTTTTGTGACGCACACTCGTGCCTCCGTCGTGAAAAAGGTAATTGTTTATAACTTAGTTAAGTGTTAATTCTTTATATAATTTTCCAGCAGTACATGGTGCTTTAGGGACATGGGTCAGAGTGGGTCAGAGATCCATTGTTGAATTATTCTTACGTGAATAAATAGGAAGATTAAACGAGAACTTACCAGTTTGAAGTTTGACCTTTATTTTATGAGGAGGGATGAGGGATCTACGATCTACGATGAGGGATTACGTGCCCTCCGCTCCCAACTCTCTTCTCATAAAGGTCATCTGGTAGTTGTAGTTTCTCGAATCTTCCTATATTCAGTTCAACAACTGTTATCTGTGATTTCACACCGCTGCTTTGAAGGTTGAGGCGCATGTGGGCTGGCGGGCTTCTTCACGTAGTCACTCACGTGACTCTGAAGTAAAATAGAGTCATTGAGTGATATAGCGTGGAAACAGGCCCTTCGGCCCAACTTGCCCACCTACCTGGTTCATATCCCTCCAAATTGTCCAATCCATGTACCTGTCACACCAGTCGGTCTCAACAGAAGGGTCTCGACCCGAAACGTCGCCTATCTCCTTCGCTCCTCCTGCTGAGTTTCTCCAGCCTTTTGTCCTCGATTCTCCAGCATCTGCAGTTCCTTCTTTACACCATGTACCTGTCCAACTGTTTCTTAAGCATTGGGATAGTCCCAGCCTCAACTACCTCCTCTGGCAGCTCGTTCCATACACCCAGCACCCTTTGTGTGAAAAAGTTACCCCTCAGATTCCTATTCAATATTTTCCCCTTCACCTTGAAGCTATGTCCTCTGGTCCTCGATTCCCTTATTCTGGGCAAGAGATTCTGTGCGTCTACCCGATCTATTCCTCTGATGATTTTATACACCTCTATACTCTCTATTTTACTCATTCTGAAGCCAGACAATACTCGCTTGTATTTTTCCTTTTGTTTTCACTGTTAACTTCAGGCTTTTGTGCACCTTGTGTTTTGTGAGTGTCGGCAGACCAGGGATGAAGGTTTTATCATACTATATTGGGGAGAGGGAGGGGGTGTTTGTACGTTCTCCCCGTGACCTGCGTGGGTTTTCTCCGAAATCTTCGGTTTCCTCCCACACTCCAAAGACGTACAGGTTTTCAGGATAATTGTTCAAGTTCAAGTTCACGTTTATTGTCACATTCACCAATTAATGTTCAGTGAAATTTGAGTTACCGTACAGCCGCTCAAGTGAAAAGGACACAATAAATGTAACATAAACATCCACCACAGTGGATTCCACATTCCTCACTGTGATGGAAGGCAATAAAGTTCAGTCATCTTCCTCCTTAGTTCACCCGTGGTCGGGGCCTTTGAACGGGGCCAAAGTCCGAACCTCTCTCGTCGGGATGATGGAAACTCCGGCAGTGGGACGGACCGGAACACTCCGTAGCGTGGAGCTCCCGAGTCAGCCGCTTCTTACCGGAGACTGCGGCTTCACGCTGTTAAAGTCCACAGGCCCCGTGGTCGAAGCACTTCCACAGTGATCCTCGGCAAAGGGTCGCCCGCTCCGCGATGGTAAGTCCGCGTCGCGCTTGCGGCTTGAAGCTCCGGTCCGGTCTCCAGGAAAGGCCGCACCAATCCAGTTGTTAGGCCGCAGTGGGGGGGACGGAGATGTGACACAGAGAAAAAAAAATCAGATCTCCCACAGGGTGTAACTAAAAATGGTTTCCCCCTATTCCCGCCCGTCCCACCCCAAACCCCACGTAAAACATACCAAGAAACATACTAAAAATAACAGAAAAAAGTCGAAATAACACCCAGGCTGCTGGCGAGGCTGCCATCTCAGCGCCACCTGGTGGTCCATTGGCTTGGTGTAAATGTAAAATTGTCCCCAGTGTGTGTAGGATAGTGTTAGTGTGCGAGGATTGGTGGTCGGCACGGACTCGGTGGGCCGAAGGGCCTGTTGCCGTGCTGTATCTCTAAACTAAAACTAAACTGCATTTCGACATTATTGATTGATGCTGCCATCTTATTCCCTGCCAACACGCGCACTATCCTGCACAAATTACAGTGTTTACAGAAGCCAATTAACCTACTAACCCACGCATCTTTGGAGTGTGGGAGGAAACCGGAGCACCCGGAGAAAACTTACTTGATGACAGGAGGAACGTACAAACTCCGTACAGACAGCTCCCATGGTCAGGAGTTTATTGTCATGTGTCCCAGATAGGACAATGGAATTCTTGCTTGCTGCAGCACAACAGAATATGTAAACATAATACAGAACAGGAGATAAACGTTCAGTGTGTCTGTATACTATAGACCATATATATACACAATCAGACAAGTGCAATACACTGTTAATGCTCAGAGCTTATTTGATGTTGTGTTTAATAGCCTGATGACTGTGGCGAAGAAGCTGTTCTTGAACCTGGATGGTCCAGATTTCAACCTCCTGTACCTTCTTCCCGACAGCAACGGAGAGATGCATGTGTGACTGGGCAGTGGTCACACCTTTCTGTAGTCTTTTCCGCTCCAGGGCGCTCAAGTTGCCGAACCAAGCCACGATGCAGCCAGTCAGCATGCTCTCTACTGTGCACCTGTAGAGGTTTGAGAGAGTCCTCCTTGACACACCGACTCTCCGTAATCATCTCAGGAAGTAGAGGCGCTGATGTGCCTTCCTTATAATTGCATCAGTATTCTGTAACCAGGAAAGATTTCCAGGCACGCCCAGGAACTGGAAGTTTTTGATTGAATGGCAGAGTAGATTTGATGGGCCGAATGGCCTAATTCTGCTCCTAGAACTGATGAACATAAACCCTGACATAAATATCTGCATATTGCAGTCACGTTACCTCCCATTCTCACTTACAATGGAAAAGGGAAAACTGAACAAAAAGTACATCTATCCACTTGATTTTTTTGGCATATTTTAAGAGAAACAATTCAGGAAAACAATTCTGGAAAACTACAATGATGAAACACGAAATAAAATATTCTGTTTGTTACATTTGGAGATCAAAATAGATATATTTCCAGGAGATGGGAATGCATTTCGATAATTTAAATCTGTTCAAAGTAAAGACATTTCTAAACAACATAATAATCAAAGCAAGGAGCCCTGACCAGCAGCGAGATTAAACGCAAAATTCAAATATTGCTTTTCAACAGAGGTTAGCGGCCGCCGTCTTGATTAGGCTTTGAACAAAACTGTGGGAAATAAAGTGTGTCAAACTGTCCTTGCATCGGGTCTTTGATAGCAGTTGCAGGAGGTTTGAAAGACTCCGAGTGCAGTGTGTGTCATAAGGTTTGCGTTATCTCGATGAAATCAGGACGGCCTGCCAAGCGTGATCATTATGTTTACACTCAGAATCAGTAACCATATCAGTGTTGATTATCCTTTTTAATTTAAACTCTCCTGAGCAATGCATGTTCCCATGCTCTGCAATGTTTATACACAATAGACAATAGGTGCAGGAGTAGAGGCCATTTGGTCCTTCAAGCCAGCACCGCCATTCAATGTGATCATGGCTGATCATCCACAATCAGTTCCCCATTCCTGCCTTTTCTCCATATCCCCCGACTCCGCTATTTTTAAGAGCCCTATCTAGCTCTCTCTTGAAAGCATCCAGAGAACCGGCCTCCGCCGCCCTCTGAGGCAGAGAATTCCACAGACTCACCACCCTCTGTGAGAAAAAGTGTTCCCTCGTCTCCGTTCTAAATGGCTTACTCCTTATTCTTAAATTTACTTTAGTTCAGTTTGGAGATACGGCGCAGAAACAGGCCCTTCGGCCCACTTCGAGTCCTCTTGGAACAGCGATCCAGGCACAGTAACACGAGGGACATTTTTAGTTACACCAAGATTTACACCAAGCCAATTAATAGGCAAACCTGGAGCGTGGGAGAAAACCCGAAGGTACAGACAGCGCCCATAGTCAGGATCGAACCCGGGTCTCTGGCGCTGTGAGACTATTGCTCTGCCACTGTGCCACCGTGCCACCCTATTTGCTACGTTGCTTTGGGGAATATTTATTGTACACGCTGAAAATAAACTGTAGGAACAGGATGCGCGAGACGATATTTGAGTTGTCGACTTTATTGAGTAGATTTCTAAAGACCCGATGGAGGACGTTGTTTCCAAGAATGTCTCTGGATTTTATCCACAAACTCACAATGTGCGGCCAGAAAAACACTTGTATTAGTTATGCAAGATTTTCCTTTAACTCCACTTACGTAAACAAGATCAGGGGCGCCAGAGTCCCGGGTTTCATCCTAACCTCGGGTGCACTCTGCGTGGAGTTTCCACGTTCTCCCAGGATTTCCTCCGAGTGCTCCGGTTTCCCCTCCATATCCCAAAGACGTGCGGGTTTGTAGGTTAATTGGCCCTCTGTAAATTGCCACTAGTGTTGTGCAGGGAGTGGATGAGAAAGTGGGATAACATAGAACTGGTGTGAATTGGTGATCGATGGTCGGCATCGACTTGATGGGCCGAAGCGCCTGTTTCCATGCTGTATGTTTAAACATAAACACAAACAAAACACAAACATCGTAAGGACATCAAGAACAATGCAGCACAGAGACAGGCCCTTCAGCCCACACTGTCCGTACTGACCCACAGGCACCTATTTACACTAATCCAGGTTTATTCTCTCCGTTGTCTCGTCAACCCACACTAATTCTGCCATCACCTAGCTACCGGGGGCAGTTCAACAACTTTAACAAATGGAGAGACCAAATAAAGTGATAATAAGGGAACAGCTTAATGAAGTATCAAATTTTTTTTTAAAGTTTTTAAACTAGAATTAGTATTACGTAGACTCAACAAAGCTGGAGTAACAGCGGGAGACAAAAATGCTGGAGAAACTCAGCGGGTGCAGCAGCATCTATGGAGCGAAGGAAATAGGCAACGTTTTGGGCCAAAACCCTTCTTCAGACTTATGTAGGGTGGGGGGGCGGGCGGGGGGGGGGGAACGCGAAGAAAGGAAGGGGAGGAGCCAGAGGGCTGAGGGAGAGCTGGGAAGGGGAGGAGAAAGTAGGGACTACCTGAAATTAGAGAAGTCAAGTCAATGCAGACTGCCCAAGCGGAATATGAGGTGCTGCTCCTCCAAATTCCGGTGGTGCTCACTCTGGCCATGGAGGAGGCCCAGGACAGGGTCAGGCAGCATCTCTGGGGGAAAATGATAGGTGAGACCCTTCGGGTCGAGACCCTTCTTCAGACTGATAGTCCGGGGAAGTCGCTTCTCGCCCTATTGGCTAAGATCAAGTGTAGTATCTGTTCTTACACTTGAAGGAGTGAAAGAGACTATCTGTTCTTTTTAGAACGGTTCTGGCGGTCCCTTGGGGACAAGGGCCGTGGATTGCGGAGCGAACTTGGAGACGAGGAGTTGTGGCTGCAGGCTTAGAGGTGGATCCATGCTGGTTGGGTAACCAACCTAACACCTTTAGCCACAATATCAGCAGGAGCAGGAGTACAGGGTATTCGCAATACCCTGAGAATAAGCGTGAAGGACATCAGCGAGGGGACCCTCTTTTCAAGAGACCTGTTCGCCAAGAAGGTCTTGCTAGGGGCCCTCAAATTTGAGGCTAAGGACATCTACTGCCTCCAGGATTTGCCGGGTAACGGATATTTTGACGTTACCTTCAAGTATCCGACGGGATGGCAGAAGGTGATGGAGGACTTTCGGGAGAGGGGGAATGAAGCTCCGCTGTCGCTGCTGAAAGTGCAGCCGCTCTTCACCCTCCCCACCCAGAAGGAAAGGTTGATCACCGTGCATATGTTCAACCCACATGTGCCGGTAGTCGATGTCCTCACGTTCCTTGCTCGCTACGTTGAGGGAACAGGGAACTGTGTGGACGTGAAGGACATGCATGGAATTTGGACAAGCAAGAGGCAAATCAAGGTGAAGCTGAGGGTGGACAAAGACGGAGAAATTGTCCACCCCCCCTCGGTTTTCGCGATTGGAGGAAACCGAGGCTACCTCAGCTACGTAGGGCAACCCAGGCTGTGCAGGAAATGCAACAAGCCTGGGCATGTGATGGCCCAATGCACTGCAGTTGTCTGCAAAAACTGCAAGATGGAGGGCCACGAGACAAAGGACTGTCAAGCCAGCAAGAACTGCAACCTGTGCGGGGAGGCAGGCCACCTTTACAGGGCTTGCCCTAAAAGAGCCTGCACTTATGCACAGGCGACAAGAGGGGCTGCTGCCAGCACCCCCAAGGTGGGAGAAGCACCCCCCACCACTACCAAGACCCCAGCAGAGAAAGGAAACGCCGATGAGGACAGCCCAACCACCTTGAAGCCCCAAGTGCCAGAAGGAGACGCCCAGCATCTTGCCCAGGAGGGAGAGTCAATGGAGGAGGAGGAACCGAAGGAGAAGTGGACTACAGTGTCGTATAAGAAGCTGAGGGTTCAGCCCAAGGAGCCGAGGCCGCAAAGGACTGGTAAGTCTAAAAACAAACAACAAAAAAGATGTCTTTCTATTACAAAAGGCAGCAATCTCTCCTCTTCATCGGAGGATGAGGCGACCGGGAAGTCCCAACGAGGGAGACAGAGGAGGAAAACGGGGGAAGAGAAGAGAGAGGCCACGACGATCACGACCCGGCCCCAGGAGACCGAGAACAGAGAAGCGGCGGAAGGGCCCCAGCCCCAGGACACCAGGAGCAGTGCAGCGGTCGAGGGGCCCCAGGCCCAGGACATCGGGAGCAGTGCAACAGTCGAGGGGATCCAGCCCCTGGAGACAGGGATCATCACAGCGGCCAATGGGCCCCAGCTCCGGGCAACCGGGAGCATTGCAGCGGCCAATGGGCCCCAGCTCCGGGTGACCGGGAGCAGCACAAAGGCCGTTGGGCCCCAGCTCCGGGCGACCGGGAGCAGTGAACCAGCCACCGTGACCCAGCTACGGGAGACGGAGGAAGCCGTATGCCCGAAAGGGGGTGGAACGAGAAGGCCCCCCCCCAACGACACCATTGGTTGCGCCACCAGAAACCCACCTCATCGCTGAATTCCTGAGCCCAGGAAAGCTGAGGCAATTCACCGAAACGGTGGGAATGAGGGGACACGAAAATGGTCAGTGACTCTAAAGACAATGGAGCTTAAACTGGCATCTTTAAACGTGCGCAGTATAAAGAGCACTGCGCGATGTGTGAACGCCTTACAGTACCTGGCCAAGGTCAAGGCAGATGTGACTTTTCTTCAGGAGTGCAGGCTGCCACACCTCCGCTGCTATCGGAGGTGGTCGCGATGGTGGCCCCACGGACTGTCGGTGTGGTCGGGGGGTAATGACTGTCGTGCTTCCGGCCTGGGGATTTTGCTGCGGGGAGGGAACTTCGCCATCAATGGGGTTAGGGAGGTGGTTGGGGGGCGGCTCCTTGTGGTGGATGTTATGTACCGTGGCTCTCCGCTCCGGCTGATTAATGTGTATGCCTCACCCACGCAGAGCGAGCGGCTGGCCGTTCTGCAGCAGCTCCCAGTGCTGCTGGCCACGTCCCAGCAGCTCGTTCTGGCCGGTGACTTCAACTGCATCATTGATGCGGCTGGACGATCCGGCAGTGCCGACAGCAGACTGGACAGCACGTCCAAGTTCCTGAGGGATATGGTAAAAGATGCAAAGCTGCGCGATGCCTTCAGCGACCCTGCAGGCGGGTCCCAGCCATGGTTCACCTGGTCGAGATCGGACGGTTTAGCCCGATCTCGGATAGACTTTGTCTTCACAACGAAGGCCGTCACGGTGAGACACACTGACCTCACGCCGGTGTTCTTCTCCGACCACTGCCTCCTTCAGGCTTCCTGTCACCTACAGGAGGACCGGAAGGCAGGCAGAGGGACGTGGAAGTTAAACATGAAGCTGTTGACCACAGAGAACATCGAGGAGCTAAAGAGGGACTACGCATGTTGGAGAACAGTGAAGCCCCTCTTTGACTCCCCCACACTCTGGTGGGAAGCAACCAAGGAGAACATTAAGAGGTTCTTCATAAGTAAAGGGGTTCAGAGAGCAAGACAGAGTCAGAGGGAATTGTGCCAACTCCAGACAGATTTGCAACAACTGCTCCTTCTGCAGTCGAGAGGGGTGGATGTGAGGGAGGAACTTAGAGAGGTGAAGGACCGGCAAGCTCGGCTCTTTACCTCTGAATCCTCCAAGATCATCTTCCGATCCAGGGTCCGCCATGTGGAGCAGGATGAGACGTGCTCACGTTTCTTCTTCCATAAGGTTCACAGGGGGAGCTCTGTGATGAACAGCCTTAGGGAGGAGGACGGCTCGGTAGCATCCTCACACACAGACATGCTGAGGATCTGCAAATCCTTTTACACAGATTTGTATGACCAAAAGGCCATAGACAGCACCTCCTCCCAGAACTTCCTGTCCTCGATCACGGAGGTCTTGGAGGACAGCAAGCGGGAGAGTCTGGACCAACCACTGACCCTAGAGGAGCTGACTGGCTCCATCCGTTCCTTTGACTCGAGTAAAACTCCCGGAAGCGATGGCTTACCGGCCGAGTTGTATTCGGCTCTGTGGGACTGGATGGGCCCCGACCTGCTAGAAGTGTACAACGACATGCTTCTAGCTGGCAGCATGTCAGACTCCATGAGGAAGGGCAACATCACCCTAATCTACAAGCAGAAGGGGGAGATGAAGGACATAAAGAATTGGAGACCCATAACGCTCTTGAATGTAGACTACAAGATCCTGTCTAAGGCCATCGCCAACCGGGTCAAGTCTGCTCTAGGACAGGTGATCGACCCGGACCAAACTTGTGCTGTACCTGGCAGGAAAATCTCAGACAGCCTAGCGCTGCTGAGAGATACCATCGCCTACGTGCAGGACAGACGGGTGGATGCCTGCCTAGTCAGCTTGGACCAGGAGAAGGCCTTTGACAGGATTTCGCACACGTACATGAGGGACGTGCTCTCCAAAATGGGTTTTGGGGAGGGAATCAGGAATTGGATCAATCTGCTCTACACCGACATCCGTAGTGCAGTCCACATCAATGGGTGGGAATCAGACAGTTTCCCTGTAAGGTCTGGAGTCAGGCAGGGTTGCCCTCTCTCTCCTGTCTTGTTTGTCTGCTGTATTGAACCCTTTGCCGAATCCATCAGGAAGGATGCGAGCATTAGAGGAGTGACACTGCCCGGCAGTGGGGGCATTCAAGTAAAGACCTCCCTGTACATGGACAATGTCGCTGTCTTCTGCTCGGATCCAGGGTCGGTCCGCAGATTGATTAGTATCTGCGACCAGTTTGAGTCGGCCACGGGAGCCAGGGTGAACCGCAGGAAGAGCGAGGCCATGCTCTTTGGCAACTGGCCCGACAGATCTTCCGTCCCCTTCACCATCAAGCCTGACTTCTTGAAGGTGCTGGGGATCTGGTTCGGGGGGGCTGAGGCATGTAACAAGAATTGGCTGGAGCGGATAGCCAGGGTGGGGAGGAAGCTGGAGCTGTGGAGGCAACGCTCCCTCTCCATAACGGGAAAGAATTTGGTCATCAGGTGTGAGGTGCTCTCGGGCCTGCTGTACTTGGCACAGGTGTGGCCTGTCCCTCCTTCCTACGCCACAGGGATCACTCGGGCCGTCTTCCAGTTCATCTGGGGGTCGAGGATGGACCGGGTGCGACGGGCCACAATGTACAAGTCAGCAGACAACGGGGGTAAAAGCGTGCCCAATGTCGCCCTCATCCTGATGACCACCTTCGTGTGTGGCTGCATCAGGAGGAGTGTAGAGCCAAGGCACGTGGGCACCAAGTGTCTCTACCTGCTGAGGTTCTACCTGTCCCCGGTGTTGCGAAGGATGGGCCTGGCGCAGATGCCACGCAATGTGCCAGTCAGCTGGACACTGCCGCCCCATCTGTCGTCTGTGGAAAGGTTCTTCCGGACCAACACCTTTGACCACATGTCCATTGGGCAGTGGTCAGCACAGAATGTCCTGCAGGCACTGCAGAGAAAGGACTCGATGGACCCGGTGGCGTGGTTCCCTGAGCAGACTGCCCAGCTTGTCTGGCAAAATGCCTCATCGCCAGAACTCACCAACAAGCACCAAGACCTGGCTTGGCTGGCGGTGAGGGGAGCCCTCCCAGTCAGATCCTTCCTGCACCGTCGGAACCTCACTACCAGCGCACGCTGCCCTCGGGACGGCTGCTATGGAGTGGAGACGGTTGCCCACCTCTTTGCAGTGTGGATTTGCCCAAAGAGTCTGGAGGAAAATGCAAGGGTTCCCGGTACGCTTTATTCCAAACAGCTCCGTCACAGAGGACTCTGTGATTTACGGACTGTTCCCAGGGACACATTCAGAGACTGACATCAAGTGCTGCTGGAGGGTTATCAACTCGGTGAAAGACGCTCTCTGGTCTGCCCGAGCGTTGTTCACCACCCAGCAGAGCGAGATGTCCGTCGGGGAATGTTGCCGACTGGCCCACTGCAGACTGCAGGAGTACGTGCTGAGGGACGCACTGAAGCTCGGTGCAGCCAACGCCAAGGCTCGGTGGGGGAGGGCCACAGTCTAGGGTCCTTCCGCTGCTGGACATGGGGGGCACTGTATGGTGGAGACGCCCCTCAAAATAAGGGAAGGTATCCCATGCCGGGGGGCCACATGAGTGGCACGGGTGGGGGATTGATTCGTGAAATTTGAAAATTTGGAAAAATGTATATAGACTGTATGGAGACATTTGTATAGCCTCCGAAAATGGTGCATGGATTTCTTTTCGCACTGTTGATGTATTGTATATATTTATTACTCGAATAAAGTCTATTTTGAAATATTTAAAAAAAGATAGTCCGGGGAAGGGGAAACAAGACTTATAGACCGTGGTGTAGAGAAATATAGAACAAATGAATGTAAGAAACGCTAAAAAGTCACAGAGTGCCGTTTCCCTTTCCCCTAATTCACCCATTCCGTTTCTCCAGAGATGCTGCCTGTCCCGCTGAGTTACTCCAGCTTTTTGTGTCTACCTTCGGTTTAAACCAGTAACTGCAGTTCCTCCCGACACAATTAGTGTTGCACGTTGCATTTCATCAGAGCACTTCCCGGCTCAGGAAAACCATCTCCTGTAGTGTCGTTACTGCTGCACGGAAGTGCGGTTGTCAATCTGCGCAAAGCAGCGGCACAGTGGCGCAGCGGTAGAATTGCTGCCTTACAGCGCTTGCAGCGCCACAGACCCGGGTTCGATCCCAACTACGGGTGCTGTCTGTACGTGGTTTGTACGTGGTTTGTACGCGTGGGTTTTCTCCGAGATCTTCGGTTTCCTCGCACACTCCAAAGACGTACCGGTTTGTCGGCTAGTTGGCTTGGGTTTGCATACTTGGTACAAGTGTAAATTGTCCCTAGTGTGTGTGGGATAGTGTTAATGTGCGGGGATCGCCGGTCGGAGGGTCTGTTGCCGCGCCGTATGTCCAAAACGAAACCCGAAAAACTACAAACAGCCAGTATTCGTGATCAGACCAACAGGGGAATATGTCTCGGCTATTTTTGGAAAATATCACCGTGAGATCTTTGAAATAGATGGAGAGTGAAAATGGGGGCAGGGATGCCCGGAGGGTACAAAGGTCAGATTCATTGTGGTTGAAAGATTGGTGGCTGAAAAAGCCACTTGGACCGGAATGAACGAGAGTGCGGAAGGGTTTGGGACCTGAGGGTGAGGGCACTAAAAGTAACGCCAGGGGGTTGGAGGTAGTGCAGATACCTTAGAGATACAGAGTAGAAACAGACCCTTCGGCCCACAAAGTCCGCGCCTATCCTGTACGCTAGCACTATCCTACACACTCGGGACAGTTGAATTTGAATTTGAATAAATGTTATCAGCCAATTATATATACATACAAGCATTTTGCCTTGGTGCTTTGCTCGCAACTAACAACACAATAAACAGTCGACAATTACAAATAAAACATTATAATTTAAACATGTGAAGAATTAAATAAAATACCAGAGCACAAGGAGGCTACAGTTTTTTGGTTGTTGAGTAGAGCTACTACTCGTGGATAAAAACTGTTTTTATGTCTGGCTGTGGCAGCTTTGACAGTCCGGAGTCGCCTTCCAGAGGGAAGTGATTCAAAGAGTTTGTGGCCAGGGTGAGAGGGGTGATAGATGATCTTGCCCGCTCGCTTCCTGGTCCTTGCAGTGTACAGTTCGTCAATGGAGGGAAGGTTGCAGCCAATAACCATCTCTGCTGATCGGACGATTCGCTGCAGCCTCCAGTTGTCGTGCTTGGTGGCTGAGCCAAATCAGACCATGATTTTTTGTCTATCGAACCTGCAGTAGAACTCGTTCAGATCATTGGTCAGCTGACGATTGTCCAAGGAGTGGGGGATTTCCTCTTGAAGCTGGTGGTTTCTTGCAAACCCTTCCAAACTGAAGAAGAGTCACTAGCTGACAACTTGCTCCTCAACTTCTCAGAGTACCTTTCCTTGGCCGCTCTGATTCCTCTTCTCAGCTTGTATTGGCCTGCCTGTAGGGGTCTGCATCCCTGTACTGTAGGCCTCATCTTTAGACTGGGGGAGCTGTCTGAGTTCTGCTGTAAACCAGGGCTTGTCGTTGTTGAACCAGGTCTGGGTCCTAGCGGGAATGTAACTGTCCTCACAAAAGCTTCGATATGATGTCGCAGTGTCTTCATCGAGGCTTGTGGTTGCTTCCCTGAACACATTCCAATCAGTGCAATCAAAGCAGGATTGTAGGTCTTCAATGCCCTCGCTTGTCCACCTTTTTATTGTTCTGACCGCTGGCAAAGCAGATTTTAGTTTCTGCCTGTAGGTCAGATTAAGGTGAACTAGACAAGGATCAGAGAGACCCAGAGCCACACGGGGAACAGAGCGGTTTGCGTTCTTGATTGTAGTATAACAGTGATCCAGTGTTCTCTCCCCTCTGGTGGGGCAGGTAACGTGATGTCTGTATTTGGAAGGTCTCGGCTGAGGTTAGCTTTGTTAAATTCCCCAAAACAATGACCAAGGAGTCTGGGAAGTCACTCTCTACTTCATTAGCTGGTCAGTGAGTTGTGTTCCCCCCCAAGCCTGACGTACGCAGGCTTGGGGGGGGAATGTAAACTCCAGCGAAAATAAAATAGGTAAATTCCCGCGGAGAATAAAAGGGTTTGGAATTTATTTTAAAAGATTCCAGATTAGGAGAACAGAAGTTAGACAGTACGGTGATGTCGCTGCACCAGCCCAGGGTAGTATAGAAGCATATAGACACAAACGAACAAACACAGACAAAACAGCAAGGAGGAGTACACCGTGGCAGCCATCGTCAGCGCCAGTTCAAAGCCAATTAGCCTACAAACCTGCAGGTCATCGGAGTGTGGGAGAAAACTAGAGCACCCGGAGAAAACCCACGTGGTCACATGGAGAACGTGAAAACTCCTGACTACGGGTGCTGTCTGTACGGAGTTCGTACGTGCTCCCCGTGACCTGTGTCGGTTTTCTCCGAGATCTTCAGTTTCCTCCCACACTCCAAAGACGTACAGGTTTGTAGGCAAATTGTCTTGACATAAGTGAAAATTGTCCCTCATGTGTGTAGGATAGTGTTAGTGTTCGTGTGCGGGGATCGCTGGTCGGTGCGAAGGGCCTGTTTCCACACTGTACCTCTGAACTAAACTAAAGTTACAGAATAGTCAGTGTATAATCCAGGAAACCTTCCTGCTCTTTCATGTACACATTCAAAGAGCAAAACAAAACCAGAGCCAGCTCTTGTCTGTACTTTCCATTTCTATTTTGACATCAATGCTAGTTGTTTTACTTGAAATATATTTTATTTGGAAGGTATGTGTGTCAACTTAAGATGCCAGATTGTTAATGTCGAAAGAAATAAATAATCAAGGGTCGGGGGGGCGCTGAGGTCAAAGAGGATGGGGGGGACGGGGGGGGAGGGGAGGGGGGGGTGAAGAAAGAAGGACCATATTGAATATCTTTGTACCTTTTTCCGCTCTTTGCGTGGCAAATCTTGCACCCCTGTACTGAATGCAAACAAAGAATCTCACTGTACCAAGTGCACGTGACGATAAGCTATCAATCACAGTGGCACAGCTGACAGCGCTGGTGACCCGGGTTTAACCCTGACCTCAGGTGCTTTCTGAGTGGAGTTTGCAAGTTCTTCCTGTGACCGCGTGGGTTTCTTCCGGGTGCTCCGGTTTCCTCCTACATCCCAAAAAGACGTGCGGGTTTGTAGGTTAGTCGGCCCTCTGTAAATTGCCCCTAGCGTGTAGGGAGTGGATGAGACAGTGGGATTACATAGAATGGGTGATCACTGGTTGGTGTGGACGTAGTGGGCTACAGGGCCTGTTTACACGCTGTATCTCTGAACTAAAACTAAACAAATATAAGGTAAAATATAATATAAAATTCATAGCAAAAGGATTTGAGTATAGGAGCAGGGAGGTTCTACTGAAGTTGTATAGGGTCTTGGTGAGACCACACCTGGAGTATTGCGTACAGTTCTGGTCTCCAAATCTGAGGAAGGACATTATTGCCATAGAGGGAGTGCAGAGAAGGTTCACCAGACTGATTCCTGGGATGTCAGGACTGTCTTATGAACAAAGACTGCATAGACTCGGTTTATACTCTCTAGAATTTAGGAGATTGAGAGGGGATCTTACAGAAACGTACAAAATTCTTAAGGGGTTGAACAGGCTAGATGCAGGAAGATTGTTCCCGATGATGGGGAGATCCAGGACAAGAGGTCACAGCTTAAGGATAAGGGGGAAATCCTTTAGGACCGAGATGCGAAGGACTTTTTTCACACACAGAGTGGTGGGTCTCTGGAACTCTCTGCCACAGAGGGTAGTTGAGGCCAGTGCATTGGCTATATTTAAGAGGGAGTTAGATGTGGCCCTTGTGGCTAAAGGAATCAGAGGGTATGGAGAGAAGGCGGGTACGGGATACTGAGTTGGATGATCAGCCATGATCATATTGAATGGCGGTGCAGGCTATGCAACATCCGTGAGCCCCAGGCCGAGCTCGGCGATCGTTTTCCTGCTTCTGCTGCTGTTGGAGGTGAGACGTTGCGTTGCGCCAGGGTCTTGGGCCTATCCCACTTTGGCCGTCAGTTATGCGACAGGCCGGTGGCGCGTGAAGATTTAGTTCACTACAAAATTTTGGAGCCCCGCGCGATATCGTGCACAACCACATACCTCTCTGCGCTTCTCAGTGGGACCGACTCCGCGCAGCCACACGATGCCCGTGCGCCTCAACGTGTAATTTGCGTGTGAAGGACACTTAAGTGGGACAGGGCCTGCAGCTGCAGCTGGAGCTCCAGAGTCGGGCCGCAGCAGCGAGCCACCACCGCTCCCCACGCTCCGAGGCCGGCCAGCCCCACGACGGTGAGTCCGCAGCTCCGCAGGCTCCGTGACTGGAGCCCCCAGGTCGTCCCGGTCGGAGGCCGCTCCACGGTGCTAGGCCCCAGCGACAACGGAGACCCGACAGGGAAAAAGTCGGGTCTCCCGTGCAGGGAAGAGATTTAAAAGCTTCCCCCTCCCCCCCCCCCCCCCCCCGCCACACCTTCATATACACAGTTACAAACAATACAAAAAAAAAACACGAACAACTACATTTAACTAGACAAAAAATGTAAAAAAAAGACAGACAGGCTGTAGGGGCCGCTGCAACGTGAGTCGCTCCTGCCCATTACATCTCATCATCCAGGTCTTCCCCTGGGTACTAGAGGATCTGCGCAAGGCTGTGAACCGTGAGTTGAGCGTAGGCTGGATATTTATTCGTAAATATTAAACTAACAAATGGGCATTACACAGCAGGGTCCTTATCCTGCTGTGTTTAGATAGTGGCCTTGCCATTTGTCCAAACGCCATCATTCCTGCTTCAACCAGTTATTATAATTATTATTTGTTGTTGTATTTTTTAGGACTTTTGCAGCCTTAATTCATGCGCTCTCATGATACGCTCCTTCAGAGCGATGCACAGTAAACAGGTGTTTGATATGTGAATTTTTTAATTTTTTAATTTAATTTTTGTTTTTTCCCTTTATGAAGTCTTGGAACTGGTGAGGGAGGACCAATAATTTGCTGGCCAGATTGTGATCCCTGACCTCACCGGTATGGTAAATTGCTAACCACATCTGGCACACCTGGAGCGTGGCTCTTGTGCTTTGGTGTATGCACATAAGCAGTGACACCAACTTCAGGGTCAGCATCCTACTGCCCTGGCTCTCCCGGCTGATGCTCACAGGAGGTCACCACTTCAGGGTCAGATTTATACTGCCCTGCTCCTGTTTACAGGAGGTCATACACATAGCCCTGTCAACAGGTGCTTGTGGCACAGCTCTCCCGTAGGCCTGCACTGTGAAAAGTTTGGTGTCAGCAACCCATTGACCCGAACTGGTCTGCCCTTTACCACCGGGAGACCTCGAGCAGCCCTGTCCTAGGCGCTGCTGGCACGGCTCTCCCGTAGGCCGGCATTTTCTCACATGAAGCAGCCCTATCCCAGGCGCTGCTGGCGCGGCTCTCCCGTAGGCCGGCATTTTCACACATGAAGCAGCCCTATCCCAGGCACTGCTGGCGCGGCTCTCCGTAGGCCAGCGCTGTGACAGATACGCCGTCAGTAGAACACTGACCCGTCCTGGTCTCCCCCTCCAGCAGGGAGACCTCGAGCAACCCTGTCCCAGGCGTTGCCGACGCCGCCTCTCGTAGAGGCCGGTGCGTTTTTACATGAAGCAGCCCTGTTGCAGGTGCTGCTGGCGTGGCCTGTCCCATAGGCCCGCGCAATTATAGTGGAGTCTCACTAATTTGACAGTGTGAATTTGTAAAGGGTGAAAATACCCTTACTATCAAAGAGGAACCCTTGCAGCCCGACTCACCCAAGTTCTAATAGGGCTGCACAAGTTCTCTCTCCCTCCAATCTTACTCCATGCCTGGGGCAACGTGTCTGTGAGTCGCTGACCGACTGTCAGTGACTCTGGCGTTATTTAAACGGCAAACCCGCGGGCTGGAAGCCACTGACTGCTTTGTCAGCGGCTGTTATCAGGTAACCCGATCTTGTGCCGGCTATCCGCTTGAGCGGTCGGACCGGGGTTCCCCCGCAGCCCATAGCCGGCTTAGGCATGGGACCTCCGATAAATCCGCCAGGAAACCTCTGTAAAGAGAGGCTCCTGCTCGAACAGACAATGCTGGTAAGTAAAAACACTTACCTTCTAGGTTGAAACTTACCGCCGGCAGGAGCGTTGCCGCCAGTCCGGTGCTTGCCGATGCATCTGACATAATGACAAGCATGCGCTCTGGCGGGGCTTCTTCACGTAGTCACACACGTGACTCCGAAGTAAAATTAGGAAGAGAGCAGTCACTTCTGCATTCTTTTAAAGGGTAAAATACAACTCGCATGACAAAGTTTCAGTAGTTCTGCAGCTACAAATGTACTGGCTAGTGGTGATGCTGTGTCCAGTTCATATCTAATCCCATCATTGCAGGTTCCAAGGCTGTATTTTTGGACCTGGAGTGTAATGGTTGTGTAAAGGGACATCATGGGGAGGTAGGGCACTGAGCGTGAGACTAACGCATTTGAGGAAATTCTCACGCTCTCCCGCTGAAGACAGAAGTTCTCACGCTCAAAAAAATATTTACAAAAATATATGAATATATAAATAAAGTCACACTCCTCCACACTCCCCAATGAGAATAGTTTTTTGTTGGCGGGTTCCCCGTAAAGAAAGTGGGAATGTAGACAAAAATGCTGGACAAACTCTGCGGGTGAGGCAGCCTCTATGTCTGAGTTTGACCCTTCTTCAGACTCAAGCATTTCTCCAGCATTTTTGTCCACTGCTCTATAGATGCTGCCTCACCCGCATCCACATTCCCGTGCAGATGGTGTGAAAGGTGGGACACAGCGGTGGTCCCAGAAGCCCCCCCCCTCCCCTCCCCCCCCCGCACACCTCCGGTGGCTCTGTTTCCGACGGCCGCTCCGTCCACACCACATGGACTTTTATCCCCGGCCCGGAGCCAGGAGCCAGGAGCGAACCAGGTGAGTGGGGGCGTCGGTGCCGCCTCCGGAGCCGCGGCGATAAATCTCGGGCTAAGGCTCCGATGCCCGACCCCCGGGTCACTGACCCTCACCTCCCCTGGACCCCAGCTGGACACTGAGAACCTGGACCGGCCCACATTCCCGGGGAGGGGAGAGGGAAATTCTCCCGAGCATCGCCAAGTCTGCGGTCACTCCGGGTTTTGTTGCTGACACACACTCTTACACACAAGGTTTAAAGGGATATGGACCAAATGCGGATAAATGCGACTAGTTTAGATGGGGCATCTTGATCTGCACAGACAAGTTGGGATGAAGGGCCTGTTTCCATGCTGTAAAGGGCCTGTCCTACATGCATGCAACTCTATGCGATTAGCGCGACCTAACGTGGTCGCTTGAGCCGTCCGGCGTCGCAGGGCCGGTCCCACTTCGATCGCCGGAGCTGTGCGGAATTGTGTGGAGTTCGTCCCGACATCGCGCGGGGCTCCGAAAAACTGACTATGTTCAAAAATTCCGCGCGGCAACGGCTTGTCGGCTTGCAGTCGCCTCGACGCATTACACACCGCCTCGACGTCGTGCCTCCGTGAACCTATCTGTAGGTGCCTCCGTGACCCTCTATGTGTGTGGCTCCATGGCCCTCTGTGTGTGTGTGCCTCTGTGCCCCTCTCTGTGTGCCCCTCTCTGTTCTGGCGAACTTACCTTAGACTTCGCTCCAAGTTTGCCTCACTTTGCGCCACGTTGCGCCACTCACCCGACCTCCACGCGGCCCCTAGTGCCGGTTTGGTCGCGCTTGCCGCATGCAGGCGCATGCTGGTGGGAACGGCCCTGTACAGGGGATCACCCGACCTCCGCGCGGCCCCTGCTTCTAGTTTGATCGCGCTCATCGCATAGAGTTGCATGCTTGTAGGACAGGCCCTTTAGACTGTGACACATTGTAGAAAGGGGGCAATTGCTCTGGAGGATCCAGGGGCGATTTATGAACATATTGGCAGGGCTAGATTTTTGTTTCACTTTGAAGAAAGATTTGAAAAACTGGGATTGTATTCTCTGCAGCAACGGAGGTGAAGAAAATACTTAGTTGAGGTGAATAATATTAGGAGAATAGGACCTGTTTCGCTTAACAAAGAGTGTAAGAAGGAACTGCAGATTTTGGTTTAAACGGAAGATAGAAACTAAAAGCTGGAATAACTCAGCAGGACAGGCAGCATCTCTGGAGAGAAAGAATAGGTGATGTTTCGGGTCGAGACCTTCAGACTGAAGAGGTTGAAAACCAGCAATAAAACACGATGACTGGAGATGTGCGTTATCCAACTAAGGGCAGAGATTACAATCACGTGCTCATCTTTATTGACGTGACACCATAATAAATATATTACAGAAAAAATAATTTAATGGGGTGGCACGGTGGCGCAGCGGTAGAGTTGCTGCCTTGCAGCACCACAGACCCAGACTTGATCCTGACTACGGGTGCTGTCTGTACAGTATTTGTACATTCTCCTCATGACCGCATGGTTTTCTCTGGACATTCCGGTTTCTCCCACATCCGAAAGAAGTGCAGGTTTGTAGGTTAATTGGCTTCTGTAAATTGTCCCTGATGTGTAGGATACAACTGGTGTATCGTAGATTGCTGGTCGGTATGGACTTGGTGGGCCGAAGGGCCTGTTTCCATATATATGTTTTACATATATCTTAATTTCATTGAACCATATACGGTTGAATATGTGGCATTATTTTCGTCTTGTTTCTATAGTCAAAGGGTAAGGTTGACTGATTTATTTGTGCAGAAAGTGAAGGTAGTCCGACTCCTCTTGCCTTGTTTCTATGTTTTAGTTTCTCTATATATATGCATGAATTATAATCTGACTTCCATACATGAATATAATAGGTCATTCATGTGCTGCACCTGTTGATCAGAGCCTGGCTCTACTGTGGAATGTAGTTAGGAATGTAATTTAGCCTAACCTTATTCATACCTAATCCAATTTGAAGCATAAATGTTGCATTCAAGTGGAGGTTAAAAGACTCGCAACAGTATGCACCCGATTGCACAATTTCAAGGTGAAAAATACAAAAGCTCCCTACCAAAAACACCCCTCCCTCCCCCCTAGTCGCTACGCCCTACGTCTCACTCTCAACTCTCACCCAATGTTGGCAGTCCTGGGGAGGTGGCACTAAGCAACAAGGCAGTGATGAGGCAAAGGGGTTAAATAACCATGGGAATAGCTGGAGAGAAGGAAGCACTGATCAAGGCTCTGTAGACTGTCGAGGTTCTTGGTCTGGAGATGACTAAACAAGGGGTGGGGGGGGGGGAGACAGTAAATCTCATCATAGTTGACAAAATGGAGGTGTGTAGGAATCAACTGCAGATGTTGGTTTAAACTGAAGATAGACGCAAAAAGGTGGAGTAACTCGGCGCGTCAGGCAGCATCTCTGGATAAAAGGCATAGGTGACGTTTCGGGTTGAGAAAAGTCCTTTTCTCCAGAGATGCCGCCTGGCCCACTGAGTTACTCCAGCGTTTTGTGTCCAAAATGGAAGTGGTGGCTTTGTAGCGCAATGGATAGCGTTCCGGACATCCACTGAAGAATAATCAAGCAACTCAAAGGTTATGGGTTCGAGTCCCACCAGAGTCGGCATTTTGGGGTGGCACGGTGGCAAAGCGGTAGAGTTGCTGCTTACAGCACCAGAGACCCGGGTTCGATCCTGACTACTGTCTGTATGCAGTTGCTCCGTTCTCCCCGTGACCGCGTGGGTTTTCTCCGGGTGCAACGGTCTCCTTCCACACTCGAAAGGCGGGCAGGTTTGTAGGTTATTGGCTTCTGTACATAGCCCCTGGTGTGTCGGGCTGTGTACGGGGATTGCTGGCTAGAGTGGACTGTTTCAGTGCTGAACCAAACTAAACCACTCAGTGGACCGATATGAAATGTAGTAGTTGGTGGTAAAGTATCAAATAGCCCCATCACACAGCAGAGATAGTGCAGTTTACTGAGCTCCCAGTGCAGGGATGGTACCGCTTGGACTAATATTTATATTCACTAACCTGCATTGGAGGGAGTAGGGAGGAGAGGGGGAGAGGGTGGAGGCAGCAGGGGAGTGGGTGGGAGTGGGGGGAGGGAGCAGGGTAGAGGGACTGGGGGTGGGGAAGGGGGGGGAGGGGGCTGGGGGATGGAGGGAGCTGGGCAAGTGGTAGAGGGAGTGAGGGGGCGGGGGTAGAGGGTGTAGGGGAGTGGGGAGGAAGGGTGTGGAGTGGGGGGAGGGTGGTGGGGGGCGAGAGCAGGGGAGGGGGTGGAGCGAGTGGGGAGGTGGGGAGTGGGGGGAGGGGGAGGAGAGGGGGTGAAGGAAGTTGGGAAAGGGAGGAAGGAGTGAATGGAGTAAGGGAGAGAGGGAGAGGGGGAGAGGGGTATGGGGGGAGAGGGGGGTGGTGTTGGGAAGGGAGGAAGAGCTGGTCGAATGTCCAAACAATTTGTTCACAAATAAAATAATTAAATATGATGAAAATCATCACCTTTTCCTTTGGTACCCCAAAACACATTCTCTCATTAAACCAAGGATTGGATTATCAGCAAGGCTGTTTCTTTTTTTCAGGTAAATAGATAAATATTTAGAAGCAGAAAGACAAAAATAGTCCTCAATAAAGATATTCCAAACCCAAAGTGGGTGCGTTAGGAAATGTAAAGTCGGGGAGGGCACTCTGTGAGCAAGTCTGAAGAAGGGTCTCGACCCGAAACGTCGCCTATCTCCTTCACTCCTTAGATGCTGCTGCACCCGCTGAGTTTCTCCAGCTTTTTGTGTAACACTCTGTGAGCAAACTTGTCCCATTGACAGTTCCCCAGGCTCATTATTTGCACAAAGCAGCATTCATTCCTTTGATCACGACTGCCACTAAGCAGTGCAAAATACTGACTGGGATTTAGTTTGCTCCAGAAGTGTATGATCTTTTGGACGTACCTGACCACAAAGTCTCAGTTGTTGGCAGTTGTCCATTCCCACTGTGTTGAGTTTGATGGAGACATAGAAAATACCAGAGAGGATTAAGATTCTTAAAAGGTTTTATTTATCTTATTTCATGTCCATCAAGTTACATCAGTGACCAGGGACCCTTGTATGTAAAAAGTCAACTTCATTCATCTGTCTGCTCCCTGTTGTCAAGTGAAAGATTAAATCATAGCCTTTTATTTTATTTTCTCCTCAGTTTCAACAGCCCTTTGCTAACATCTAAGGCTGTAAGCATTTAGTCACTATTTTTGCAGCTCTGTATGTCATGGTTTTTCTTGAAGGAAAAAGTCTTGCCCATTTTCTGTGTTTATTGTTCACTTGCATAAGTGGAGAAAATCTGGACCAAATTATAACCAAAAAACACTTGCGATATTTACAGAAAATTATTTTTAGACTGGTCCGAATATAAAATGAGACCGTCACCAATTTACACACTTGACATAGAGAGGCTTCCTGATGAGGCCCACAAATTTTGGTGGGACAAAATCTGGGTTAAAAACATAGAAAACAGGTGCAGGAATAGGCCATTTACTAGAATGTTGCCTGGGTTCCAGCAGCTAAGTTACAGAGAAAGGTTGAACAAGTTAGGTCTTTATTCTTTGGAGCGCAGAAGGTTAAGGGGGGACTTGATTGAGGTCTTTAAAATGATGAAAGGGATAGACAGAGTTGACGTGGATAAGCTTTTCCCATTGAGGGTAGGGAAGATTCAAACAAGAGGGCATGACATGAGGATTAAGGGACAGAGGTTTAGGGGTAACATGAGGGGGAACTTCTTTACTCAGAGAGTGGTGGCTGTGTGGAATGATCTTCCAGCAGAAGTGGTGGAGGCAGGATCGAGTTTATCATTTAAAAGTAACGGGACAGGCAGCAGTCTGAGGAAGGGTCTCGACCTGAACTATGTACTATGTTCATATATTCTGTTGTGCTGCTGCAAGTAAGAATTTGATTGTTCTATCTGGGACATATGACAGTAAAACACTGTTGACATTCATGAACTGGTGTCGTTAACAAGTGTTTCCGTATTGGTTATAATTTGGGAGTTACAGAGTTGTAATTCATCGACAAAGAAGGAATTGTAATTAAAATTAACATGAATTTGTGTGTGGGATTAAAAGTTGAGTTGCTGAAGGTCCTACATATCAATTATGTAAAGATTTCCAGCATTCTGACAAACTCCAATTTCCTCACTAATTTTTCTAATATCCATTGAGTGGAAAACATCTGGCTCTGGAGACCTACCTCTCTGAAGCCACATTATTTCCTACTTTACCTGCTATTTATCAAACTCATGTGAGTAGCAACAAGCATAATTGAACAAATTCAAAGGGTTAGGTCGTGTATCGGTGACAATCTTGAAAAGTTTAACTGCACCTGCCTGGAACTGCGGATAGATACAAAATGCTGGGGTAACTCAGCGGAACAGGCAGCGTCTCTGGAGAGAAGGAATGGGTGATGTTTTGGGTCGAGACCCTTCTACAAACTTACACTTAAACAACCATCATCCTATTAACCTCACTTTATTGCAGCAAGAAAACTCGGGTCATTCATCGAAGGTGTTTTACCGAGGTAGGATTTGATAAATATATTATTTCTGTCATTTGAGGCAAGAATATTTGGTGTATCTTATGCTACTCTTAGCATAGTGTAAAGTTGGGTTGTTGGTCTGAATCGGTTTAGATTTAGCGCGGCACGGTGGCTCAGCGGTAGACCTGCTGCCTTACAGCGCCAGAGACCCGGGTTCAATCGTGACTATGGGTGCTGTCTGTACGGAGTTTGCACGTTCTCCCCGTGACTGCATGGGTTGTCTCCGAGATCTTCGGTTTCCTCCCACACTCCAAAGACGTACAGGTTTGTAGGTTAATTGGCTTGGTGTAAGTGTAAATTGTCCCTAGTGTGTGTAGGGTAGTGTTAATGTGCGGGGATCACTGGTCGGCATGGACTCGGTGGGCCGAAGGGCCTGTTTCCGCGCTGTATCTCTAAACTAAAACTAAACTAGGTTTAGGCTAAACTTTCCAGTTATTTGTATCATATGTACAGACGTACAGTGAAAAGCTTTGTTTTGCATGCTTTCTCATTAAATCTGATAATAGTTATGTAGCTACATTCAATTCCCACCACAATTAGGCACAAAATAACTCAGCTGGACAGGCAGCATCACTGGAGGGAAGAAATGGGTGGCGTTTTGGGTTGAGATCCTTCTTCAGACTGAGTGTCAGGAGATATGGGGACAAGGAGTCTAGAGATATGGAAGGTGTGGTGTGAAAATGGCAGATCAAAGCAGACGATGATAAGGAAATGTAAATGGTTCATTCTTAGCTAAGGGGAAGGTGGCAAGGAGGTATACAATCAGTAAAATTAATCAGAAGAATTCTACATTACTATACAAGGATATCAAGTACTATACATTTATACATGCAGAATGCAAATAATCCACCTAATATTTTGCTTGGGCAGCTTTCAACCCAGCGGTATGAATATTGATTTTTCAAACTTCAAGTAACCTCTGCTTACCCTCTCTCTCCATCCCACCTTCCCCTTCCATTTCTCTAGTCTCCCTTTGAAACGTCACCCATTCCTTCTCTCCAGAGATGCTGCATAAGTTACTCCAGCATTTTGCGTCTATCTTCCATGTATACAGTTTATTGCCTACCTTTAATTCCCTCTGAACGGAGAAGATAGTTAAAGGTTAAGCACTTTGGTGGGCCTGGATTCTCATGTGGTCCAAATCTACGAAAGACGGCAGAGGCGGAACAGTGACGGAGAAGTAGAGTTCTGGCCTCGCAGCTCCAGATGCTGTCTGTACGGAGTTTGTATGGTCTTCCTATGACCACGTGGCTTTTCTCCGGGTGCACTGGTTTCCTCACATATTATAAAGACATGCAGGGTTGTAGGTTAATTGACCTGAAAATGTCCCTAGTACATAGGATAGAACTAGTGTACGGGTGATTGCTAGTCGGTGCAGACTCAGTGGGCTGAAGGGCCTGTTTTCACACTGCATTTCTAAAATTTTAAAACTAAAGCAGCAGATTTACTTTACTGAATGTTTCTGAATTGCTTTTTGCACTAATCTAATAAAATTAGCTTTATTTCAATATTTATTTAATTCCAGATTTTACACTCTTTCTCTGCTGTAGTGGGTTTGGAACGAGTGTCCTCGGGCCAATGGTTCAAAATTCCTACTACCATTCTATGGTCATAAGGTCATTAGTGATAGGAGACAAATTAGACCATTCGGCCCATCAAGTTTGCTCTGCCATTCAATCATGGCTGATCTATCTCTCCCTCCTAACCCCATTCTCCTGCCTTCTCCCCATAACCCCTGACTCCCAACTAATCAAGAATGTATCTGAAGAAGGGTCCCGACCCAAAACGTCGCCTATCTCCTTCGCTCCTTAGATGCTGCTGCACTCGCTGAGTTTCTCCAGCCTTTTGTGTACCCCTCGATTCTCCAGCATCTGCAGTTCCTTCTTTAACACAAGAATGTATCTATCACTGCCTTAAAAATATCCACTGACTTGGCCTCCACAGCCTTCTGTGGCAAAGAATTCCACAGATTCACCACCCTTTGACTAAATAAATCGTTCCTCATCTCCTTCCTAAAGGAACGTCCATTAACATTGAGGCTATAATCTCTAGTCCAAGATTCTCCCTATGTGATTAGCCCATTCACACAAGTGCTCTGCTCCTGCACCTTAGTCTGACCTCTAGTCTCAATGGTCGGAATGAAGTCGGTTCATTTTTGTAATGAAAAATACATCCTAACATTGAACGTGACGAACCTATTTCCAATGTTACTATTATGCTCCTTTAGTGGCGGCATTGCCCTCATTAGAGGAAATAGTTGTCCTCCATCAACCACTAAATCATAAATCAATTAGGTTAGCAGTAACAATGAGCTTCCAGACATTAGACGCTGGAGATACAGTGTGGGAACAGGCCCTTCGGCCCACCGAGTCCACACTGACCCGCAATCATAGAAACATAGAAACATAGAAAATAGGTGCAGGAGTAGGCCATTCGGCCCTTCGAGCCTGCACCGCCATTCAATGTGATCATGGCTGATCATCCAACTCAGTATCCCGTACCTGCCTTCTCTCCATACCCCCTGATCCCTTTAGCCACAAGTGCCACATCTAACGCCCTCTTAAATATAGCCAATGAACTGGCCTCAACTACCTTCTGTGGCAGAGAATTCCAGAGACTCACCACTCTCTGTGTAAAGAATGTTTTCCTCATTTCGGTCCTAAAGGAATTCCCCCTTATCCTTAGACTGTGACCCCTTGTTCTGGACTCCCCCAACATCTGGAACAATCTTCCAGCATCTAGCTTGTCCAACCCCTTAAGAATTTTGTAGGTTTCTATAAGATCCCCCCTCAATCTTCTAAATTCCATCGAGTACAAACCGAGTCTATCCAATCTTTCCTCATATGAAAGTCCTGACATCCCAGGAATCAGTCTGGTGAATCTTCTCTGTACCCCCTCTATGGCAAGGATGTCTTTCCTCAGATTTGGAGACCAAAACTGTACGCAGTACTCCAGGTGTGGCCTCACCAAAACCCTGTACAACTGCAGTAGAACCTCCCTGCTCCTATACTCAAATCCTTTCGCTATGAATGCTAACATACCATTTGCTTTCTTCACTGCCTGCTGCACCTGCATGCCTACTTTCAATGACTGGTGTACCATGACACCCAGGTCTCGTTGCATCTCCCCCTTACCTAATCTGCCACCATTCAGATAATAGTCTACCCTCATGTTTTTGCCACCAAAGTGGATAACCTCACATTTATCCACATTGTACTGCATCTGCCATCTGCAATCCCCCTACACTAGCACTATCCTACACACTAGGGCCAATGTTGCCTGGGTTCCAGCAACTAAGTTACAGAGAAAGGTTGAACAAGTTAGGCCTTTATTCTTTGGAGCGCAGAAGATTAAGGGGGGACTTGTTTGAGGTCTTTAAAATGATGAAAGGGATAGACAGAGTTGACGTGGATAAGCTTTTCCCATTGAGGGTAGGAAAGATTCAAACAAGAGGGCATGACATGAGAATTAAGGGACAGAAGTTTAGGGGTAACATGAGGGGGAACTTCTTTACTCAGAGAGTGGTGGCTGTGTGGAATGATCTTCCTGCGGAAGTGGTGGAGGCAGGATCGATTTTAACATTTAAAAGTAAAGTGGACGGGAAGGGAATGGAGGGGTATGGTCTGAGTGCAGGTAGATGGGACTAGGGGAAAATAAATGGTCGGCACGGACTGGAAGGGCCGAGAAGGCCTGTTTCCGTGCTGTAATTGTTATATGGTTATATGGTTATAATTTACAATTCACAGAAGCCAATTAACCTACAGACCTGTAGGTCTTTGGAGTGTGGGAGGAAACCAGAGCACCCGGAGAAATCTCACATGGTCATGGGTAGAATGTAGAAACTCTGTACAGACAGCACCCGTAGTCAGAATCGAACCTGGGTCCCTGGCGCTGCAAGACAGCAAATCTACCGCTGCGCTACCGTGCCGCTCCTAAAACGTGGCCCCTAACATGTTGTTAAAAGTGGTTATGGTTCAAGTACTTCCTATCCTCGCGGCTCCAAATATGCAGCACACAGGATAAAGTTTAGTGCTAGATAAAGTACGAATAGTTCAAAGGTTTCCAGTGTGGTGGATGGGAGGTCAGGACTGCACTCTAGCTGGTGAGAGAACTGTTCAGTTGTCTGATTACAGCTATAAATACCCCTCTAAATCTGGAGATGATTTGGAGGGCAGCCTAATGGCATACAAAGGGGAACCCGGTATGGGGGAGGGGGAAGGGGGGAGAACAAGCAACAAATTTCACTGTGACGTGACAATAAAGCATTTATTCATTGATTAATTCACTAAATGTTATTCCCTTATCATGCAGATGACACCAAGCTGGGGGGTATAGTTAGGTGTGAGGAGGATGCTTGGAGGCTGCAGGGTGATTTGGATAGGCTGAGTGAATGGGCAGATGCATGGCAAATGCAGTATAATGTGGATAAATGTGAGGTTATCCACTTTGGTGGCAAAAACATGAGGGTAGACTATTATCTGAATGGTGGCAGATTAGGAAAAGGGGAGATGCAACGTGACCTGGGTGTCATGGTACACCAGTCATTGAAAGTAGGCATGCAGGTGCAGCAGGCAGTGAAGAAAGCAAATGGTATGTTAGCATTCATAGCGAAAGGATTTGAGTATAGGAGCAGGGAGGTTCTACTGCAGTTGTACAGGGTTTTGGTGAGGCCACACCTGGAGTATTGCGTACAGTTTTGGTCTCCAAATCTGAGGAAAGACATTCTTGCCATAGAGGGGGTACAGAGAAGATTCACCAGACTGATTCCTGGGATGTCAGGACTTTCATATGAGGAAAGACTGGATAGACTCGGCTTGTACTCGCTGGAATTTAGAAGATTGAGGGGGGATCTTATAGAAACTTACAAAATTCTTAAGAGGTTGGACAAGCTAGATGCTAGAAGATTGTTCCCGATGTTGGGGGAGTCCAGAACAAGGGGTCACAGTCAAAGGATAACGGGGAATTCCTTTAGGACCAAGATGAGGAAAACATTCTTTACACAGAGAGTGGTGAGTCTCTGGAATTCTCTGCCACAGAAGGTAGTTGAGGCCAGTTCATTGGCTATATTTAAGAGGGCGTTAGATGTTGCCCTTGTGGCTAAAGGGATCAGGGGGTATGGAGAGAAGGCAGGTACGGGATACTGAGTTGGATGATCAGCCATGATCACATTGAATGGCGGTGCAGGATCGAAGGGCCGAATGGCCTACTCCTGCACCTATTTTCTATGTATCTATACACTGTTAACGGCTCGATTGTAATCATGTATAGTCTTTCCACTGACTGGTTAGCACGCAACAAAAGCTTTTCACTGTACCTCGTTACATGTGATAATAAACTAGACTGAACTGAACTGAAGAAGGAAAGGTCTTTGATTGCTTAAGGGCCTGTCCCACAGGCAATTTTTTAGGCGACTGTCATAGTCGTAGCAGGTCGCCGAAAAACCGGCAACTGGACACCCCCCACGACAATGTCTACGACAACGTACCACCTAGTTGACGTCCAGCTACGGCAAGCTACCGCCAACCGCAACCCATTAGGACATCCACCTATGACCACACCTACGACAACCGCCGACCACGCAGGTGACAAGCTACGACAACCGAAAACTGAAGACAATTCCTGTCGCCGGTTGACGTTGGTAGTCGCCAATGGACTTCCCCAAAGTCAGCACCGGCGCCAACCTACGTCACCTGGTGACAACCTGCGACAGCGCCTACGTCAGGAGAAGTCAAGCTACGTTCATTGGCATCAACCCACTGTCACCGAAAATGTTTGAACATGTTGAAAAGCCAGCGACGACCTGAAAGACGCTACGACTCTTTGGGCGACTGAGGGGACGACTCACGACCGTACAGGCGACCATGTGGTGAAAGCCTAGTCACCTGTACTCGCCTAAACAATAGCCTAACTGGGACAGACCCTTAAGGCTGTTTTACCAAGGCTCTGCGGTGAACTCGACTGGGTGCAAAACATCTTTGGACCAAAGAATATGTCGCATCATTCAATTCAGCTAAAATGATTGTATTGTCTGGATAACATTAACGTGGAGAATTACATTGTGTCTGGAAACAGGATTCTTCTTCTGTTATTACCCTGGTGTTTCTTGTGCTCCACTTTAAATACATTTATTCTATTCCTCTCTAACGCTTCATGTGGTGTTAATTCTTTCCCTGAATCCATAATTGCTGTGAAATTGAATGGTATTTCACACCTGATATTTCTTTGGCATTTTCTAGAAACATTGCCCAAAAGGCCTTGGTGAAAGAATGTGGGCCCACAGTGTATTGGAGACATCGCTTACAGTACGTTGGAATCACCTTGTAGCCCAATGAACATGTCATCCTGGGTGCAGATGCGGCGTAGACGGAGGAATTGGGTGTAGGGGATAGAGTCCTTATAGGAAGCAGGGTGGGAAGAAGTGTAGTTCTAACTTGGTAGCAAAAAAAGGAAGGCAGATTATTATCTAAATGGTGGCAAGTTGGGAAAAGGGGAAGTACAACGGGATCTGGGGGTCCTTGTTCATCAGTCAATGAAAGTAAGCATGCAGGTACAGCAGGCAGTGAAGAAAGCGAATGGCATGTTGGCCTTTATAACAAGAGGAGTTGAGTATAGGAGTAAAGAGGTCCTTCAGCAGTTGTACAGGGCCCTAGTGAGACCACACCTGGAGTATTGAGTGCAGTTTTGGTCCCCTAATTTGAGAAAAGACATTCTTGCTATTGAGGGAGTGCAGCATAGGTTCACAAGGTTAATTCCCAGGATGGCGGGACTGTCGTATTGTGAAAGAGTGGAGCAGCTGGGCTTGTATACTCTGGAGTTTAAAAGGATGAGAGGGGATCTTATTGAAACATATAAGATTATTAAGGGTTTGGACACGCTAGGCGCAGGAAATATATTCCGATGTTGGGGGAGTCCAGAACCAGGGGCCACAGTTTAAGAATAAGGGGTAAGGCATTTAGAACGGAGATGAGGAAACGCTTTTTCTCACAGAGAGTGGTGAGTCTGTGGAATTCTCTGCCTCAGAGGGCGGTGGAGGCCGGTTCTCTGGATACTTTCAAGACAGAGCTTGATAGGGCTCTTAAAGATAGCGGAGTCAGGGGATATGGGGAGAAGGCAGGAACGGGGTACTGATTGGGGATGATCAGCCAAGATCACATTGATTGGTGGTGCTGGCTCAAAGGGCCGAATGGCCTACTCCTGCACCTATTGTCTATTGTCTATTGTTTTCAAGAGAGAGTTAGATATGCAGTAGCTCTTAGGGCTAACAAAATTAAGGGATATGGGGGGAAGGCAGGAACGGGGTACTGGTTTGGGATGATCAGCCATGATCATATTGAAAGGTGCTGCACTGAAGGGCAGAATAGTGTTTTTACTCCTGCACTTATTTTCTATGTTTCTATGTTATCCAGAATTGCTGCCTGACCCACTGACTCACTGAGTCACAAACGCACATGCACACGCTCTTCCCTGTGCCCTAAAAGCAGTGCTCACCCATTTCTCCCACTATCGAGTGTCTCTTCTCCCACCACCCCCCCCCCCCCCCCCCCCCATCCCATCACTGTCCACCTATGCCCCTCCCTCTGGCTTTTCATGCCATTTGACACCCAATTGGTTATTTTTAATCTCTGCAGATTTTCTGCATTTTCTGCTGATTTCCGGAATTCTTCTCGTTTAGAGATTTAGTTGAGGGGCAGGACAAAGCCTTGGAGAGGCTGCAGAAATGTTCACCAAGATATTGCCTGGATTTGTGAAAGGGCGATTTCACACCTCCCTTTCATGTATTTTGTGTTTTTATGATCAATTTCCCTCCTGGGATAAATAAAGTTATATCGTATCATATAACCATATAACAATTACAGCACGGAAACAGGCCTTCTCGGCCCTTCCAGTCCGTGCCGACCATTTATTTTCCCCAAGTCCCATCTACCTGCACTCAGACCATACCCCTCCGTTCCCTTCCCGGACTTGGTGGGCCGAAGGGCCTTGTTTCCGTTCTAGAAGAATTCTGGAGATCAACAGAAGAAAGGGAGGACGAAGATGGCAGATACACAGACCAGTTTCACCCTTGATATTGCACGTCATTCTACCTTGAAATGTATTCTTGTCTCCCAATTAGCACTGCATCTAAATGTGACCGAACGGCAGAATGGGAGTAAAACCAAATTGTTGGAGTAACTCAGCAGATCAGGCAGCATCTCTGGAGAACCTGCCACAAGGAGAGGTTGAGCAAATTGGACTACTTTCTCTGGAGCACAATTAAAGCAGAGATGATGGCAGCTTAGAGCGTTATAGGAGGCGTACACAGTATAGGCATACAGGCATAGATAGAGGAGGCAGTCAGGTGTATTTCCCAGGGTGGAAATATGAAAGACTAGGGATCATGGCTTCAGGGAGAGATGTTAAAGGAGATGTGCCGGGCAAGTTATTTACAGAGGGTGGCAGGTGCCTAGAATGTGCTGCCAGTGGTGGTGATACAGTGTGGAAACAGGCCCAACTTGCCCACACCGGCCAGCATGTCCCAGCTACACTCGTCCCAGCAACTTGGCCCATATCCCTCCAAACTTGTCCTATCCATGCACCTATCTAACCGTTTCTAAAACGCTGGGATAGTCCCAGCCTCAACTACCTCCTCTGGCAGCTTGTTCCATACACCCACCACCCTCTGCATGGAAAAGCTACCCCTCAGATTCCAATTAAATCTTTCCCCCCTCACCTTAAATAAATTGATAGTGACATTTAAGAGGCATTTCAGAGGGGGTGGAGAGATAGAAGCCATGTGTTGGTAGACGGGATTTGTTTAGTTTGGCATCATGGTCAGCACAATGAGGGTGGGCCGAATGGCCTTTGCTGTACAGGTCTATGTGAGTGCCTGCAATACGATACAATATGATATGATATCATACAAGTTAGGTCTTTATTCTTTGGAGTGCAGAAGGTTAAGGGGGGACTTGATTGAGGTCTTTAAAATGATGAAAGGGATAGACAGAGTTGACGTGGATAAGCTTTTCCCATTGAGGGTAGGGAAGATTCAAACAAGAGGGCATGACATGAGAATTAAGGGACAGAAGTTTAGGAGTAACATGAGGGGGAACTTCTTTACTCAGAGAGTGGTGGCTGTGTGGAATGAGCTTCCAGCAGAAGTGGTGGAGGCAGGATCGATTTTAACCATATAACCATATAACAATTACAGCATGGAAACAGGCCTTCTCGGCCCATCCAGTCCGCGCCGACCATTTATTTTCCCCTAGTCCCATCTACCTGCACTCAGACCATACCCCTCCATTCCCTTCCCGTCCATATACCTATCCACTTTACTTTTAAATATTAAAATCGATCCTGCCTCCACCACTTCTGCAGGAAGATCATTCCACACAGCCACCACTCTCTGAATAAAGAAGTTCCCCCTCATGTTACCCCTAAACTTCTGTCCCTTAATTCTCATGTCATGCCCTCTTGTTTGAATCTTTCCTACCCTCAATGGGAAAAGCTTATCCACGTCAACTCTGTCTATCCCTTTCATCATTTTAAAGACCTCAATCAAGTCCCCCCTTAACCTTCTGCGCTCCAAAGAATAAAGACCTAATAAAGATTTTAACATTTAAAAGTAGAGTGGATAGGTATATGGACGGGAAGGGAATGGAGGGGTATGGTCTGAGTGCAGGTAGATGGGACTAGGGGAAAATAAATGGTCGGCACGGACTGGAAGGACCGAGAAGGCCTGTTTCCGTGCTGTAATTGTTATATGGTTATATGGTACGATATAACTTTATTTATCCCAGGAGGGAAATTGATCATAAAAACACAAAATACATGAAACATGAAATTAAAGTGATGAGTGAAAAGGATTGGGAATATGCAAATGGCGGTGGGGGGGGGGGGGGGGGGGGGGGGGGGGAGTCAGTCTCAGTCTACCTCACGACAGAAGGGGGAGGAGTTGTCCAGGTTGATAGCCACAGGGAAGAAGGATCTCCGGTGGCGTTCTGTGCTGCATCTTGGTGGGACCAGTCTGTTGCTGAAGGTGCTCCTCAGGTTGACCAGTGTGTCGTGGAGGGGGTGAGCTGTATTGTCCAGGATGCTCCGCAGTTTGAGGAGTTTGCGTGCAAGGCTGTTTCACACCCAATGGCAACAGAAGGGGAGTACCCCGTGTTTGTCATCGTTAACACGGCTAATGATGATTTACTTGGGAAAGTCACACGTGTTTGCCATTGAGGTCTGCAGGGCTTGACGTAAACAATGCTGAAACAATAAGCTCGTAGCGGGAGAGGAACGGGGATGCCAGATTGAGTGCTGATGAGCAAGAAACCATAGCTCAGCCCCCCACTACCTCCACACTCAGCTGCTACAGGTTAACACCTTGCTCAGCCCAGCTTGCCACCGACCCTGGACCTCTGGATCCGCTTCTCCGACTCAACGCCATCCATGTAATTTCCCCCACCTGGTGGAAATCAGGTACAACACCCACCCCCTGTGGTATCCCGAGATTAACCTGTAATTCTGAACAGGCAAGGAACATAGAAGGTGGATTCAGATTTAAATGTTTATATCGAAGCTCGACACAAAATGCTGGAGTAACTCAGTGGGACAGGCAGCATCTCTGGAGAGAAGGAATGGGTGACATTGTCGAGTCGAGACCCTTCTTCCAACGTCTCAATGTCACGCATTCCTTCTCTCCAGAGATGCTGAGTTACTCCAGCATTTTGAGTCGATTTTCGATTTAAGCCAGCATCTACAGTTCTTTCCTACACTAAATGTTTAAATATCTATCTATCTATCTTCTACCTTCTATCGATCTATTTATATCTATCTATACATCGATAAAACTCTGATTTTGTGATTTTGTGGTTTGTCTATTTGTGCAAAAGATACACGACAGCCTTTAGATTCACCTGGTCACTCACAGTTCTCCTGTGCTGTGAGTGCAACAAGTTTTGTTCCGATCGGTGCTATATTGTAAAAGTTATTGAGGTTTAAAAATCATTTAAAACGGGTGTGCGCGGATTTCTTCAGTCAGCGCCACACAGATTGGTCTCTTGACCTGTCAGTCAATGGCACGGCCAGGATGGCGACGCCCCTTCCTGCCCCACTGGCGGTGGCCTGTCCCACCTCACTCACAAACTCCTCTCTCCCCTCCTCACTGTACCTTGTCTATCGTCTCCCCCGCGGGGGTGGGGGGGGGGGGGTACAGTGGAGGACCAGCGGAGGACCAGTGGAGGACCAGTGGAGGCCCTGGTCCCGTCTCTCTCTCTCTCGCCCTCATCACTCACCCCTCTCCCCCACCTACTCTCTGCAGCAATGGCGGTCCCGTCTACCCGTCCCCCCCGGGTCCGTCTCCTCCGTAACTCACCCTCACGGCCTTCTCAGAGGAAACCTTCTCCACCAGCTCATCAAAACTCGAGGTGCCCACTGTGACGAACACCGACTCAATCCCCCCCCTCCGCGGGAGTGCGGCGGCAGCGAGCATGCAGGCGGGTGGGCAGGGCCTGGACGGGCCGAGCGGCAGCAGGGGGAGGTTGTACAGGACAGGGACGGGCCGAGCGGCGGCTGAGCCGGAGTGGGCAGAGGGACAGTCGAGTTGCAGGGTGGCCAGACAGTTTGCGCGGAGTTTGAGTAACACACACACACACACACACACACACACACACACACACACACACACACACACACTCACGCACACACACACGATGCAAACTGTTCCAGTCATCATGTCAACGGGATCTAAACCACAGCTAACAATGAATGGCCTGTGGAGGAAGGAACTGCAGATGCTGCTTTTTATGGATGGAGGGAGGGAGGGAGTGACTGAGGGTTGGGGAAAGGAGAAGGAGGGAGAGTTGGGGGAGGGGAGGAGGGCAAAGAAGAGGGAGGGTGAAGAGGAGGGGGAGGGAGTGCTGGGGATGAGGGGAAATGAGCCGTGCCTGAGCAGTTGGGGGCTTTGCGTGAGTGGTGGAATTTTGCAGTGGGGGAACGGGTGAGTGGTGGAATATTGCATCGAGGACTGGGTTGCGTTTGGGGGACCAGATCTCCCGTGTGACGGGGCCCAACGGGTCCCACTCAGTCGAGCATAAATCGGAGACACAAGGAAGTGAAGATGCTGGTTTGACCTGCTGAGTTACTCCAGCACATTGTATCTTTTTTTATATAAATAAATCACTTGAATGAGAATGTAAAGGATATGAATAGTACCTTTGGTGGTGCAGCGGTTGGGTTGCTGTCTGACAGTGCCGGAGACCCGGGTTCGATCCTACGTGTGCTGTCTGTACGGAGTTCGCACGTTCTCCCCGTGACCACGTGGGTTTTCTCCCAGCGCTCCAGTTTCCTCCCACACTGCAACAATGTACAGGTTTAGTAGATTAATTGGCTTCGGTAAAGATTACAAATTGTCCCTAGTGTGACTGGGATAGCATTAGTGTATGGGGATCGCTGGTTGGCGCTGACTTGGTGGGCCGAAGGGCCTGTTTCCACGCTGTATCTCTAAACTAAACTCTCAGTTTGAAGAAGGGTCTCGGCCCGAAACTTCACCCATTCCTTCAATGGAGAGATGCTGCCTGTCCAATAGAAACATAGAAACATATAAAATAGGTGCAGGACGAGGCCAGCACCGTCATTCATTGTGATCACGGCTGATCATCCCCTATCAATAACCCGTGCCTGCCTTCTCCCCACATCCCTTGACTCCACTAGCCCCTAGAGCTCTATCTAACTCTCTCTTAAATCCATCCAGTGACTTGGCCTCCACTGCCCTCTGTGACAGGGAATTCCATAAATTCACAACTCTCTGGGTGAAAACGTTTTTTCTCACCTCAGTCTTAAATGACCTCCCCATTATTCTAAGACTGTGGCCTCTGGTTCTGGACTCGCCCAACATTGGGAACATTTTTCTTGCATCTAGCTTGTCCAGTCCTAGTATAATTTTACAGATTTCTATAAGATTCCCCCTCATCCTTCTAAACTCCAGTGAATACAAGCCTAGACTTTTCAATCTTTCCTCATATCCCAGGGATCAATCTCGTGAACCTACGCTGCACTGCCTGAATCACAAGGATGTCCTTCCTCAAATTAGGAGACCAAAACTGTACACAATACTTCAGATGTGGTCTCACCAGAGCCCTATACAACTGCAGAAGAACCTCTCTACTCCTGTACTGAAATCCTCTTGTTATGAAGGCCAACATTCCATTAGCTTTCTTCACTGCCTGCTGTACCTGTGAACCAACTTTCAGTGACTAGTGTACAAGGACACCCAGGTCTCGCTGTACCTCCCCTTTACCTAACCTAACCCCATTGAGATAATAATCTGCCCCCTTGCTTTTGCCGCCAAAGTGGATAACCTCACATTTATCTATATTATACTGCATCTGCCACGCATCTGCCCACTCACTCAACCTGTCCAGGTCATCCTGCAACCTCTTAACATCCTCTTCACAGTTCACACTGCCACCCAGCTTTGTGTCATCCGCAAACTCGCTAGTGTTGCTCCTAATTCCCTCTTCCAAATCATTAATATATATGGTAAACAGTTGCGGCCCCAACACCGAGCCTTGCGGCACTCCACTCGCCACTGCCCGCCATTCTGAAAAGGACCCGTTCACTCCTACTCTTTGCTTCCGGTCTGCCAACCAATTTTCTATCCATGTCAACACCCTACCCACAATACCATGTGCTCTAATGTTAGTCACCAGTCTCCCATGCGGGACCTTATCAAAGGCTTTCTGAAAGTCTAGATACACTACATCCACTGGCACCCCTTCATCCATTTTACTTGTCACATCCTCAAAAAATTCCAGATAATTAGTCAAGCATGATTTCCCTTTCATAAATCCATGTTGACTTGGACTAATCCTTTTACTGCTATCCAAATGCCCCATTATTACCTCTTTAATAATTGACTCCAGCATCTTTCCCACCACCGGTCAGGCTAACTGGTCTATAATTCCCTGTTTTCTCTCTCGCTCCTTTCTTGAAAAGTGGGATAACATTAGCTATCCTCCAATCCACAGGAACTGATCCTGAATCTATTGAACATTGGAAAATGATCACCAATGCGTCCACTATTTCTAGAGCCACCTCCATGCAGAACATCAGGCCCAGGGGATTTATCATCCTTCAGTCCCATTGGCCTACCCAATGCTATTTCTTGCCTAATGAAAATTGCTTTCAGTTCCTCTACACCCTTAGATCCTCTGTCTTCCAGTACATCTGGGAGATTGTTTGTGTCTTCCTTAGTAAAGACAGATCCAAAGTACCTATTCAACTCTTCTGCCATTTCCTTGTTGCCCATAATAATTTGACCCGTGTCTGCCTTCAAGGGACCAACATTTGACTTTGCTACTCTTATTCCCTTAACTAAATAAACGTTTACTTTCTTTCTTTATATTCCTGTCCAGCTTCCCTTCGTACTTCATCTTTTCAGCCCGTATTGCCCATTTTGTTTCCTTCTGTTATCCTATGAAAGTTTCCCAATCCCGTAGCGTCCGGCTACTCTTTGCTGTCCTGTTGAGTTACTCCAGCATTTTGTGTCTATCTTATTAAACTAAACTTTGAAGACTTGATGAACTCGTAGGGAAGAGGGTTTTCCATGGATACAGCAGGGATTACATCAGCTGATGTTGGGTGGAGGAGGGGCAAATGGCAGACAAATGGACGTAACTTTGGCAGCACATAGAGACCACCAAAACCAAACATGAGGAGTTACCCCATGAGCCGAAACCTACCTGGTCTCCCGGTTGCTCATCACTTTAACACCCCCTCCCATTCCCACACTGACCTCTCTGTCCTGGGCCTCCTCCAATGTCAGAGTGAGGCCCAGTGCAAATTGGGGGAACAGCACCTCATATTTTGCTTGGGCAGCTTACACCCCAGCGGTATGAACATTGACTTCTCTAACTTCAAGTAGCCCTTGCTTTCCCTCTCTCTCTATCCCATCCCCCTTCCCAGTTCCCTGACCAGTCTCACTGTGTCTCCGACTTCATTTTATCTCTGTTCACTTTGTTGTTACCTTTTCCCAGCTAACAATGGTCTATTCTCACCTTAGCCTTCCTTATCTATACACTTCCTTATCTATGTACTGCTCACACCCCTGAAGAAGGGTCTCGACCCGAAACGTCACCCATTCCTTCTCTCCAGAGATGCTGCCTGTCCCGCTGAGTTACTCCAGCATTTTGTGTCCATCTTTGATTTTAACCAACATCCACAGTTCCTTCGTCCACATGAGCAGTTACTGGTTTAATTTTTACAACAAATACCAAGAACTATAAACTCACACAGCACAGGAACTGGCCATTTCTGCCCACCCCATCCTTGCCAACAGTGTGCCCATCCGTGACACACTGGTCAACCTGAGGAGCACCATCAGCAACAGACTGGACCCACCAAGAACGCCACAGGAGATCCTTCTTACCTATGGCTATCAAACTGTACAACTCTTCCCCCTTTTATAATGAGGTAGACAGACTCTCCTCCCCCCCCCCCCCCTCCCTCCCCATTCATTACACATGTCCAATCCTGGACGTTCAACTTGTCACTTTAATCTCATGTTTCATGTATTTTGTGTTTTATGACTGTTGGCAGACCAATTTCCCTCGTGAGATAAATGAAGTTCTATTGTATCGAATCCATGCAAACCCTGTTCATTCACCCCATTCACCTGCATTAGACTCATTAGGTCCTCTTCATCCTTTAACCATATAACCATATAACAATTACAGCACGGAAACAGGCCTTCTCGGCCCATCCAGTCCGTGCCGACCATTTATTTTCCCCTAGTCCCATCTACCTGCACTCAGACCATACCCCTCCATTCCCTTCCCGTACATATACCTATCCACTTTACTTTTAAATGTTAAAATCGATCCTGCCTCCACCACTTCTGCTGGAAGATCATTCCACACAGCCACCACTCTCTGAGTAAAGAAGTTCCCCCTCATGTTACCCCCAAACTTCTGTCCCTTAATTCTCATGTCATGCCCTCTTGTTTGAATCTTCCCTACCCTCAGTGGGAAAAGCTTATCCATGTCAACTCTGTCTATGCCTTTCATCATTTTAAAGACCTCAATCAAGTCCCGCCTTAACCTTCTGCGCTCCAAAGAATAAAGACCTAACTTGTTCATCCTTTCTCTGTAACTTAGTTGCTGGAACCCAGGCAGCATTCTACATGGCTTTAGATCCATGTATCTGAGAGAATACCCTTTAAATGTTGTCATTCTATCTGCCTCTCATCTCCAGCAGGTAATTCCAAATAATCACTAGTATATGTGTGTTAAGTTTGCCTCTCATATCCCCTTTAAATTTCTCCCCTCTCACCTTAAACCCGTTCTAGACTCCCTTGCCCTGGAGAATAAAAGTCTGACTCAATCCTATCTATGTCCCTCATTACTGTACAAACCTCTATCAGGTATAAGGCATCTCACAGCCTCCCATGCTCCAGTGAGAATAAAGCCAGACTTTCTAATCTCACTTTATACAAATTCACAAGTTATAGGAGAAGAGTTAGACCATTCGGCCCATCGAGTCCACTCTACCATTCAATCATGGCTGATCTCTGCCTCCTAATCCCAATTTCCTGCCTTCTCCCCATAATCCTTGACACCCGTTGCAATCAAGAATTTGTCTCTCTACCTTAGAAATATCCACTGACTTGGCCTCCACAGCCCTCTGTGGCAATGAGCTCCACAGATTAACTACCCTCTGACTAAAGAAGTTCCTCCTCACCTCCTTTGCAAATTAGTGTTTTGGGAATCCTGCACCAGAAATCCCAAGTCCCTTTGCACCTCCGATTTCTCGATTCCCTCTCCACTTATAGCTACAGCTCTCCCAGCCAGGTAACATCCTGGTGAAGGCTGAAAGACACAAAATACTGGAATAATTCAGCAGGTCAGGCAGCATCTCTGGAGAGAAGGAATGGGTGATGTTTCAGGACCCTTCTCTCTTCTCCAATTCCTCTCTTGCCTCCTATAGTGCGGAAACCTGAACTGTTTACATGTCATTCAAGGGCATTCTATCAAATGCTTTATACAACTTTAGTTTAATTTATTTTAGTATACAGATACAGCGTGGAAACAGGCCCTTCGGCCCACCGAGTCCACGCCAACCTACGATTCACGGAAAATAACGCTATCCCACACATTAGGGACAATTTACAATGTTTATCGAAGCCAATTAACCTACAAACCTGCATGTCTTTGTAGTGTGGGAGGAAACCGGAGCACCCGGAGAAAATCCAGGCAGTCACGGGGAAAACGTACAAACTCCGTACAGACAGCACCCGCAGTCAGGATCGAACCTGGGGCTCTGGTGTTGTAAAGCAGCGACTCTACCGTTGTGCCACCATTGTCAGCTGCAACATGAAGTCCCATGCCTTGGACAAAGGCGAGCGTACCAAACGCATTATATCCACTATATCCACTCGTCATCATTTTCAGTGAGCTACGAACTTGTACTCCAGGGTCCCTCTGTATGCCACCACTCTAAAGCTCCCTGCCATTGTCCCTACATTTCCTAACAGAATATTACTTCCCCTAGTGTATTCCCTGACACCCGTCTGGATTAAACTCCATCTGCCACCCCTTTGCCCAACTTTCCAGCCTATCTATGTCCTGCTATATTTTTAGTTAGGGATAGACCACAGAAGCAGGCCCTTTGGCCCATTGTCCGCACCGACCAGCGATCCCCGCACACTAACACTATACAACACACACTACAATATTACTGAAGCCAATTAACCTACAAACCGGTTCGGTGAGACCAAGCGGAGGTTTGGCGATCGTTTCACCGAACACCTCTGCTCGGTCCGCAATAACCAACCCGACCTCCCGGTGGCTCAGCACTTCAACTCCCCCTCCCATTCCGTATCCGACCTCTCGGTCCTGGGCCTCCTCCAGAGTGAGCAACATCGCAAGTTGGAGGAACAGCACCTCATATTCCGCTTGGGGAGTCTGCATCCTCTGGGTTTAAACATTGAATTTTCTCAATTCTGTTAACCCTGGCTGCCTCCTCCCCTTCCCACCTCTCCCTCAGCCCTCGGGCCCTGGCATTCCTTCTCTCTCTATCTCTCCCCCACACAAGTCGCACTAGCTTCTCATTTTCACACCACAAACAGCTTACAATGGCCTGTTTCCTTTATCATCGATACTTTTTTGCATATCTTTCATTCATTGTTCTTTATCTCTCCACATCACCGTCTATATCACTCGTTTCCCTGATCCCTGACCAGTCTGAAGAAGGGTCTCGACCCGAAACGTCGCCTATCTCCTTCGCTCCTTAGATGCTGCTGCACCCGCTGAGTTTCTCCAGTTTTTTGTGTAACCCTCGATTCTCCAGCATCTGCAGTTCCTTCTTTAACCTATAAACCTGTATGTCTTTGAAGTATGGGAGGAAACCGGAGCACCCAGAGAAAACCCACGCGCACAAACTCCGTACAGACAGCACCCGTAGTCAGGATTGAACCCGGGTCTCTGGCGCTGTGAGGCAGCAACTCTATCGCTGCGCCACCGTGCTGCCACCGTGTGTATCCTGGGACATTCTGCTTCACGATCAACAGTTCCATCAATCTTCAAATGTATTCATCTGAAGACCAACAATGTCTTCCAAGTTGTTTACCGATCACAAACATAGAAACATAGAAATTAGGTACAGGAGTAGGCCATTCGGCCCTTCAAGCCTGCACCGCCATTCAATATGATCATGGCTGATATTGTCTGAAACAAAAAGACCAAGAGCATTATTGCCACATACACCAATTGGTGCAGTGACATTTGAGTTACCATGCAGCACACAAATAAGATAAACACAACACTATAGAATTTAACATAAAACATAAAAACATCCCCCCACAGTGGAATCAATGTTTCCCACTGTGAGGGAAGGCACCAAAGTTCAGTCCTCTTCCTCTGCTCACCCATGGTCAGGGCCTATTGAGGCCTCCACAGTCGCCGCAATGGTTTGTTACAGGCCCTCGAACGGCCTGGACCCTCCGAATTGGCAGCTTCCTACCGTGGCCTCAGAAGTTCACAGGCCGAGCTGGGCAGAGATTCAACGCTGGCAATTCAACGCCTAGATTCTCACTAGGGCTCTGTACAACTACAGAAGGACCTCTTTGCTCCTATATTCGATTCCTCTTGTTATAAAGGTCAACATGCCATTCGCTTTCTTCACTGCCTGCTGTACCTGCATGCTTACTTTCATAGACTGATGAACAAGGATCCCCAGTTCCCGTTGTACTTGCCGTTTCCCCAACATAACGCCATTTAGATAGTATTCTGCCTTCCTGTTTTTGCTACCAAAGTGGATAACCTCACATTTATCCGCATTAAACTTCATCTGCCATGCATCTGCCCACTCCCCCAACCTGTCCAAGTCACCCTGCATTCTCATAGCATCCTCCTCACAGTTCACACTGCCACCCAGCTGTGTATTCTGCAAGTGTGCTAATGTTACTTTGAATCCCTGCATCCGAATCATTGATGTATATTGTAAATAGCTGCGGTCCCAGCACCGAGCCTTGCGGTACCCCACTAGTCACTGCCGGCCATTCTGAAAGGGATCCGTTAAATCCTACTGTTTGTTTCCTGTCTGCCAACCACGTCTCTATCCATGTCAGCATTCTACCCCCAATACCATGTGCCCTAATGTTGCCCACTAATCTCCTATGTGGGATCTTATCAAATGCTTTCTGAAAGTCCAGGAACACTACATCCACTGGCTCTCCCTTGTCCATTTTCCTAGTTACATCTTCAAAAAAATTCCAGAAGATTAGTCAAGCATGATTTCCCCTTCGTAAATCCATGCTGACTCGGACCGATCCTGTCACTGCTATCCAAATGTGCAGCTATCTCATCTTTTATAATTGACTCCAGCATCTTCCCCACCACTGATGTCAGGCTAACTGGTCTATAATTCCCCGTTATAATTCCCCACTGGCATCCTCGGTGAGAGATCCCAGGCTCCGCGATGTTAAAGTCAGCGTCGCCAGTGGCTGGAAGATCCCGCTGCCCGTGGCTGGAAACTCCGCAGACTTCAGCTCCACGGTGTTCAAAGTCCCAGCACTCCGGAGCTCCAACACGGCGATTCCCAGTAAGGCATTGCTCACTCCGCGATGGAATCCAGAGCTGAAGCTCTGACCGCGCCAATCCAGATGACTGGCCGCGAGGAGGGGGCGAAGACGCGGCTCGGAGAATAGTCGCATCCTCGACCAGGAAGTGACTAAGAAAAGCGGTCTTCCCCCTGCCCACTCCCCTAACATAAAAAATACTAAAAGACCTACAAAAACAAACTTTAAAACAGACTAAAAATAACAAAAAGAATGAAAGGACAGACAGCTGCAGGCGAGGCAGCCACACTCGATGGCGCCAGTAAACAACTGTCCCAGCACCGATCCCAGCCACACAACACTTGTTACAAACTTGCAGTTAAAATCATACATCTCTAGCACTACCCTCTGCCTCCATCACTGCCCAGTTTGGGACCCAGCTTGCCAACTGCCTCAGGATCCAACTTTTGCTTATGAACAAATGTACCAGAGAAGACCTTGTTAAAAGTCTATGTAAAAACATCAACTGCTCTACCTTCATCAATTTGCTTCCTCAAAATAACTGGTCCAGATTTTTGAGATGATCTCCCCTGTACAAAACCATTCTGACTCCTCCGAGTCAGCACCTTCCTTCCCAGATAAACATAAACCCTCTCCCTCAGAATCTGCCTCCACCATTGAGGAAAGGCTCAGCAGCCTGTAGTTGCCACGTTTGTCCCTGCTGCCCATTTTGAACAAGGGAATAACCTTCATCAATTTGCTTTACATGCCAATTTTTAATTTAGTTCAGAGATACAGCGCGGAAACAGGCACTTCAGCCCACCGAGTCCTCACCAACCAGCGATCCCCGCTCACGAACATGTCTGGGACATGTTGGCCTGAGTGGGCAAGATAGGCCGAAGGGCCTGCGGCCACACTGTATCACTCTATAACTCTGACTAACACAACCCTACACACACTAGGGACAATTTACATTTACATTTACATCAAGCCAATTAGCCTACAAAACCTGTGGGAGGAAACCAAAGATCTCGGAGAAAACCCACATGGTCACATGGAAAATGTACAACTCCATACAGACAGCACCCGCAGTCAGGATCGAACCCAGGTCTCCGGCGCTGTGAGGCAGTAGTTCTACTGCCACGCCACTGTGCCGCCAGTTCTGTTTGTGTTGTGTCTCCCTACATTGCTATCTTCCCCACAGTCTCAGGCTGATTCTGCTTTCTGGGCCTGTTGCTGTATTGAAGTAGTCCTTGTCAAAGTCACAAGTGATCTTCATGGCAACCTGGACAATGATAGACACAAAACGCTGGGGTAAGCCAGCGGATCAGACAGCATCTCTGGAGAGAAGGAATAGATGACGTTTTGGGTCGAGACCCTTCTTCAGACCATCTTTTCCTATTTTTCACTATCTATCTTTGATACAATTACCGCTCCTTCTTCCAGCCTATTCAGTACCTATCCCCTATCCTTGTGCAGAGTGAAATCCATCTTCCAGTTACACAATCGTGGCCAGAGGATTTATTTACAGATGTTTCTATTTCCTTTCCAGCTTCATCACCTCTAGACTTCACAGCAATTGATGCTTCTTCTTTGTCTTATCTCCGTGCTATCGTGTGGGAGCGTTGCTGCCTCACAGCGCCACAGACCCAGGTTCAATCCTGCCTACGGATGCTATCTGTGTGGAGTTTGCATGTTCTTCCGGTGAAGGCATAGTGCCCTAGTTTCCTCCCACATCTCAAAGACACGCAGGTTTGTAGAGATGTGAAAGTGGAATAAGCTGGAGCTGGTGTGAACGGGTGATCGATGGTCGACGTGGGCTGAAGGGCCTGTTTCCACACTATCTCTCAATCAATCAAATTCATTCCATTCCAGAAAATCATAACCGACCTTTCAGATCTGAAATCTTGCCGTGAGGTTTCCTTATACCGAGAAAATATTTGTCACAATAAATATATATTAAGCAACCATTCAACAACTACAAATGTTCATGACATCTACAGTAGGCACGTATTATTTTGTGTGAGGGATAAAAGGTGAAACATCTAGCCCTGGGCTTTGGATTGGTTGTAGATGTGTTATCACGTAGACATTGGTGTGGAAAATAAGGGCAGGCGGAGTTTGGGCCAGAGGTTCCCATGGCAACAGGGCTAACATGGCTTCCTTTACTGTAGACCTGGATGTGCATTGACCACCCCCATGCATGCATCCATCTATCTATCTATCTATCTATCTATCTATCTATCTATCTATCTATCTATCTATCTATCTATCTATCTATCTATCTATCTATCTATCTATCTATCTATCTATCTATCTATCTATCTATCTATCTATCTATCTATCTATCATCTATTGATCCATCTACCTATCTATCTATTGATCTATCTATCTATCTGTCTTCTATTATCTATTGATCTATCTATCTATCTATCTATTGATCTATCTATATAACTATTGATCTATCTATCTAGCTATCTATCTAGCTATCTATCGGTTGAATGTCATAAAAGTTAGCGAGGTTTAAAAATCTTAAAAACCGCGAGTGCACAGATCGACCTCTTCTGCCAGTCAGCGCCGCGTGAATTAGTCACTTCCCCCGTCACTCCCTGTGACGGCCCGCCCCTCCCTGCGCCATCGCATCTTTACTGGCGCTGAGGATGGCCGGCAGAGGTTTCCAACCAGACACAATTTTCAGAGGGACCTGAAGAATCCCTGCCCTGCCCCAAGCGCCCAGCCCCAAGCAGCCCAGCCCCAAGCAGCTCAGCCCTAAGCAGCCCAGCCCAGCCCCAAGCAGCCCAGCCCAGCCCCAAGCAGCCCAGCCCCAAGCAGCCCAGCCCCAAGCAGCCCAGCCCCAAGCAGCCCAGCCCCAAGCAGCCCAGCCCCAAGCAGCCCAGCCCCAAGCAGCCCAGCCCCAAGCAGCCCAGCCCCAAGCAGCCCAGCCCCAAGCAGCCCAGCCCAGCCCCAAGCAGCCCAGCCCAGCCCCAAGCAGCCCAGCCCCAAGCAGCCCAGCCCCAAGCAGCCCAGCCCCAAGCAGCCCAGCCCCAAGCAGCCCAGCCCCAAGCAGCTCAGCGTCGGAGACCCGACCCAGCCCAACCTGGAGTCGGAGATGTCGCCGATGTCGGCAAACGGAAAGCGGAGACTCTGATCCCGGCAGCGGAGAACAAATAGCGACCAGTGCCCACTGTGAGTCCCCATCGCACCGCCAAATCAAGCCACTAACCCTCTGGTCCCCCTTGCTGGCTCCTCCCCCCCGATGCCCCCCTCTCCCCGATGGCTCTTCCCCGTCTTTTCACCAAGCTCACTCCCCCCTCCGCCCACACACCCCTATCCCCACACACACCCATCCCCCCCTGCCCACACACCCCCCGCCCACACACACACACACACCCTACCCACACACCCCACCATCCCCACAACCCTCCCCGCCCACACAAACCCCCGTCCCATACCCCTCCTGACCACATAAACATCCCACCCCCACCCCACATACACACCTCCCCCCAGCCCACACCCCCTTCCCCCACACCGCCCTCTCCTCCTATCCTACACCTCCCCGTCCACACACACCACTCCTCCCCTGCTCCCCTCCTCCCCTCCCGTCACGCACCCCACTTCCCTCCCCCCCTTGCCATCTCATCTCCCCTCCCTCACAATAGAAGAGGATGAGGAGGGAGTGCTGGGGGATATGGGGAAATGCAGTTGAGCAGGGTGAGTGGTGGAATGTTGCATTGGGGAACGGGTGAGTGGTGGAATGTTGTGTTGGGGAACGGGTGAGTGGTGGAATGTTGCGTTGGGGAGTTATGGGTGAGTGGTGGAATGTTGCGTTGGGGAACGTTGTGTTGGGTGAGCAGGCCTCACATGTGACTGGGACCCATCAGGTCGCATTTAGTCTAGTCTCTTTTCCAAAGTTACGTACTTTTATTCTGAGCCTATGACCCTAGATGCCCCCTCTAGTGGAAACATCCACTCCACATCCACTCTATCCTGACTTTTCACTATTCGGGACGTTGCAATGCGGTCCTCCCTCATCCTTCTAAACTCCAGCGAGATCGCACCCAGTGCCGACAAACGTTCATCATAGGTTAACCCACTCATTTCTGTAGAAATTATTGTCATAGGTCACTGATAGAACAATTAAATTATTACTTGCAGCAGCACAACAGAATATGTAAATATAGCACACTGTAAAAAAAATAAGTGAGTAAGGAAAAAACGTTTGGTGTGTGTGTGTGTATACACAAACTCACAAATACATATATATGGAGAGTTTTTTGTGTGTGTATATAGAAACACACTCATGCACGCATACATACAGACTAATAGATAAACAATAATAGTGCAATAATAACAATGGTCTATGTAGTTCAGAGCTTATTTGAGATTGTAGTGTTTAATAGCCTGATGGCTGTAGGGAAGAAGCTGTTCCTGAACCTGGAATTTACAGTTTTCAGGCTCCTGTATCTTCTTCCCGATGGCAGGGGTGAAAGGAGTGTGTGGCCAGGATGGTGTGGGACTCTGATGATGCTGGCTGCCTGTTTGAGGCAGCGACTCCGGTAAATCCTTTTGATTTGTTAAGCAGTTGGCTCGATCAATATTATTTGGATAAGTTCCCAAACTGGGAATGATCCTCCCGCTCAGATCGCTAAATCATTGTGGCACTCAAGAAGCCATGTCGCCCATCGCAATGGCTTCCCTACCAGCTACACAGAGGATGAAGTCTGTGATGACAGGAAGATTAGCGAGAGGGAGCGCTCCTTAGTATTTTGTTCCTGACACACTCTTGTACTGAATCGTTAAGTTAGTCGGGCGGTTAAGTTGGGCGGTTAAGTAGACTTGCTGCCCTTACTGCACCAGAGATCCAGGTTCAATCCCGACTATGGGTGCTGCACATTCTCCCTGTGACCGCGTGGGTTTTCTCCGGGAGCCTCGGTTTCCTCCCACGTTCTAAAGAGGCACAGTTTTGTAGATTAATTGGCTTTGGTAAAATGGTAAATGATCCCTAGTGTGTGTAGGATAGTGCTAGTGGTCGGTGTAGACAAGGCGGGCCAAAGGGCCTGTTTCTGCGCTACATATCTAAAGTCTCAAGTAAAGTTTAACCTCGAGTCGGCCTACACAGAGTAGACAACAGTGGACACGTCGGAAGAAAGGATCTTTCCACAAGTTCACAAGCTCACAAGTTGTAGGAATAGAATTAGGCCATTCAGCCCATCGAGTCTACTCTGCCACTCAATCATGGCTGATCTCTGCCTCCTAATCCCATTTTCCTGCTTTCTCCCTATAATCCTTGACACCCGTTCTAATCAAGAATTTGTCAATCTCTGCCTTAAAAATATACTCTGACTTGGCCTCCACAGCTGCCTGTGGCAATGAATTCCACAGATTAGGCAGAGATGGTTAGATTCTTGATCAGTACAGGTGTCAGAGGTTACGGGGAGAAGGCAGGAGAATGGGGTTAGGAGGGAGAGATAGATCAGCCATGATTGAATGGCGGAGTAGACTTAATGAGCAGAATGGCCTAATTCTACTCCAGTTCCTTATGACATGATTAACTACCCTCTGACTAAAGAAGTTCCTCCTCACCTCCTTTCTAAAGGAGCGCCCTTTCATTCTGAGGCTATGACCTCTGGTCCTGGACTCTCCCACCAGGTGAAACATCCTCTCCATATCCACTCTATCCAGGCCTTTCATTATTCTGTGATTTCAATTATGTCCCCCCTCAACCTTCTAAACTCCAGCAAGTACAGACCCAGTGCTGTCAAACGCTCATCATATGCTAACCCATTAATTCCTGGGATCATTCTTGTAAACCTCCTCTGGACCCTCTCCAGAGCCGGCACATCCTTCCTCAGATATGGTGCCCAACTTTGCTCACAGTACTCCAAATGCGACCTGACCAGCACCTTATAGAACCTCAGTGTTACATCCCTGTTTTTGTATTCCAGTCCTCTGGATATAAATGCTGGCATTGAATTTGCCTTCCTTACTACCAATCCATCCCAGCATCCATCCATAAGATTGGGCATTATTCGATTCATCTCTACCCCACTGAGGACATTTGACTTTGTCTGAGGTACTGGTGAACTCCGAGGCACTACAATGCTGAGAACTCCCTCAGATTTAAGATTGTGTTGAATAAGGACAGGATGTTGGTGGAAGGTGCGTAATTGGGGCAAGGCAGATTACAATGTCATTATGCATTGATGATAGCACAGTGGTTTGTGACGTCGAGCACAGGAACATCACGACCTTACTGGAATCTCTGTAACCTCCTCCAGTGCTGCAATCCCAATAGTACTCTGTTCACATAGAACATCGAACACTACAGCCCAGGAACAGGCCCTTCGGCCCACAATGTCTGTGCCAAACATGATGCCAATTGAAACTGACTCCTCTGCCTGCAGGTGATCCATATCCTTCTATTTCTGGCAGAAACATGTGTCTATAAAAGCTCTTAAATGCCACTATGCCTCCACCACCAGCACGTTCCAGGTACCCACCGCTCTGTGAATAATACCAGGCCTCGCATATCTAATAGGTTCATGTTCATAAGTGATAGGAGGGAGAATTAGGCCATTCAGCCCATAAAGTGTATTCCGCCATTCAATCATGGCTGATCTATCTCTCCCTCCAAACCCCATTCTCCTGCCTTCTCCCATAACCTCTGACACCCGTACTAATCAAGAATCTATCTATCTCTGCCTTAAACATATCCTCTGACCTGGCCTCCACAGCCGCCTGTGGCAATGAATTCCACAGATTCACCACCCTCCAACTAATGAAATTTCCCCTCATCTCCTTCCTAAAGGAACGTTCTTTAATTCTGAGGCTGTGCCCTCTAATCCTAGACTCTCCCACTAGTGGAAACATCCTCTCCACATCCACTCTGTCGAAGTACTTTCACTATTCGGTAAGTTTCAATGAGGTGTCCCCCTCATCCTTCTAAACTCCGGCGAGTACAGGCCCAGTGCTGTCCAACGCTCATCGTATGTTAACCCACTCATTCCTGGGATCATTCTTGTAAACTTCCTTTAAACTTTCAAACTTTCCCCCTCGGACCTTAAAGCTCAGCCCTCTGCTGTTTGACATTGCCACACCGGGTAAACAAATCTGGCTCGGTAGCCAATCTATGCCTCTCTTGGTTTATAGACTTTTATCAGTCTCCCCTCAACCACCATCCTGCTTCCTTACAGTCCTGGTCTCTTGCGAATCTGTAATTTCCTTTGCTCCACAGCGGCTGATCATTCCTACAGCTGCCAATCACTAAGCGTTGGAATACATCCCTAAGCCTCTCCAACTCTGCCACTCGATAAAACTTTCATCTTTGACCAAGTTTTTGATCATCTCTCAGCATTACCTTCACTGCCGTCAAGTATTGCAGCCATGCTGTTCCAATGAAAACTATAATGTTAGTATTAGGAACAGGAGGACATATGGTTCTTCATGGAGACACCAGACACTGCAGGTCAGGGAGGTAGAGTCATAGAGTGATACAGTGTGGAAACAGGCCCTTCAGCCTAACTCGCCCACACTGGCCAACAATGTCCCAGCTACACTAGTCCCATTTGCCTGCGCTTGGTCCATATCGCTCCAAACCTGTCTTATCCATGTACCTGTCTAACTGTTTCTTAAATGATGGGATAGTCCCAGCCTCAACTACCTCCTCTGGCAGCTTGTTCTATACACCCACTCTATTTGTGTGAAAACATTACCCCTCGGATTCCTATTAAATATTTTCCCCTTCATCTTGAACCTATGTCCTCTGGTTCTCGATTCCGCTACTCTGGGTAAAAGACTCTGTGCATCAACCTGATCTATTGCTCTCATGGTCTTGTACACCTCTATAAGATCACCCCTCATCCTCCTACGCTCCATGGAATAGTGGCCCAGCCTACTCAACCTCTCCCTATAGCTCACACCTTCTAGTCCTGGCAACATCCTCGTAAATATTTTCTAAACCCTTTCAAGCTTGACAATATCTTTCCTATAACATGGTGCCCAGAACTGAACACAATATTCTAAATGCGGTGACACCAATGTCTTATACAACTGCAACATGACCTCCCAACTTTTATATTCAATAGGGGGTTACACAAAAAGCTGGAGAAACTCAGCGGGTGCAGCAGCATCTAAGGAGCGAAGGAGATAGGCGACGTTTCGGGTCGAGACCCTTCTTCAGACTTCTATATTCAATACTCTGACTGATGAAGGCCACCTACCATTTACTGTGTAGGTCCTACCCTTGTTCAAAGTCCCAAAATGCAACACCTCACACTTCTCTGTATTAAATTCCATCAACCATTCCTCTGTCCACCTGGCCAGTCGATCCAGATCCTGCTGCCACAACCATCTTCACTATCTGCAAAACCACCCACTTTTATATCACCAGCAAACTACCTAATTTTGCCCTGTACGATCTCATCCAAATCATTGATGTAGATGACAAACAGTAACGGGCCCAGCACCGATCCCTGAGGCACACCACTAGTCACAGGCCTCCATTCTGAAAACTTACCAACCAGTAACTTACCAACTTACCAGTAACTTTCCAACTACAGATGTTAAGCTCACCGGCCTATAGTTCCCAGCATTTTTCCTGCAGCCCATCTTGAAAAGAGGCACAACATTTGCCACCCTCCAGTCTTCCAGCACCTCTCCTGTATTTAAGGACGACTCGTAAATTTCAACCAGGGCTCCTGCAATTTAATCTCTAGTTTCCCACAATGTCCTCAGATATATCAGATCAGGCCCTGGAGATTTGTTTACCTTCAGGCACGATAGTACCTTTAGTACTTCAACAGTAACCCTGACTGCTCTCTAGACACTTCCAGTGACTGCTCCAAGTTCCTCCGTCCTACTGGCTTTCTCCTCGGTAAATACAGAGGAGAAATACTCATTGAGGACCTTGCCCATCTCCTGTGGCTCCACACAGAGGTGACCGCTTTGATTCCTGAGAGGCCCCTTTCTCTCTAGTTACCCTTTTCACCCTTATGTATGTATAAAATCTTTTGGGATTGTCCTTAACGCTGCCCGCCAGAGCTATCTCCTGGCCCCTTTTTGACCTTTTGATTTCCTTTTTCAGTTTACTCCTTAGTTCCTGAAACTCCTCCAGGGATGCGCTTGATCCCAGCTGCCTATACCTGTCCCATGCATCCTTGTTTCTGACTAACGCCTCAATTTCCCTCGTCAGCCAAGTTTCCTTACGTTTGCCTGCTTTGCCCTTCACTCTAACGGGGACGTACACATCCTGAGCTTTCTTCAGTAGACTTTTAAATACATCCCACTTGCCCAATGTTCCTTTCCCATCTAATAACCTGCTCCAGTCAACTTGAGCGAGACCTTCTCTCATACCCTCAAAGTTGGCCTTACCCCAGTTGAGCATTTTAACACGTGGACCCTCTCCGTCAGTTCTTCCACACCACAAAAAAATATTTCCTGAAATAGAATCCCAAATTTCCTGAATTGTGTTTTTTTTTCTGCGGGTACACGTTAACAACACAAAGAAGAACACGCCAAAACAGATCTATGTAACTACACCGTATCTGCCTGCTTCTGTTACTCGCTTGTACAGTGTGATGCAAGGCAGCTTTCCTTGCCTCCATCAGCTTTCGTTCTCTTCATTTTTTCAACCTGCTCTCATGTGTCTCAGTCCCTGCTCGCTCCTTCTCCCTCCCTCACTCACCCTCTCCCTCCCCTTTCCCTCCCTCTCTCCCTCCCACTCTCTCCCTCCCCCTCCCTCTCCTCCTCCCTCTCTCTCCCCCTTCATTTTTTCTCTCCCTGCCTCTCTTATTCCCTCCCTCCCTCCTTCTCCCTCCCTTTCCCTCCCTCCCGCTCTCTCCTCCTCCTCCCTCTCTCTCCCCCTTCCTTTTTTCTCTCCCTCCCTCCCTCACTTATTCCCTCCATCCCTCTCTACCTCCCACCTTCTCCCTCTATCCCTCCCCCTCCTCTCCCTCTCAGCCCCTTGAGTCCACCCACCGTTCTGTAAAATCACAATGCATCTGCAATCCAACTACCCACCAGTAACTTTTCACCACTAGGCTTATCCAGAATTCTACCAAAATAATCAGGTTCAACTTCTACTAAGAAAGAGAATTCCAAAGACTCCTTGTTATGTGAGAATTTTCCCGAACAGTCTGTGACCCATAGCGCTGGGTTTAAACCCCATAGCGTTGCAGCCGACAGCTCTTTGTTTAAATTCCCACATGTTAAACTGACAGTGGTCTGTTTAAAACTTTGAGCACCAAACCGGCAGTGCTGTGTGTGTTACCTTTACGCCCCTTCGCCGACTGGATGCCGAAATGTCACGAAATTATATAATTTTCCTAAAATTACCCGAAGACAACCAGAATGTCCCGAATTTCAGGTAATTTCCTTCAAAGTGGAAACACTGCTCTCCGTCCCGATCCATAACTATCTTAACCCTAATCAAACTGTGGTCACTGGCCCCAAAAGGCTCCTCCACACACATTCATTAACTTGCCCTTCCCAATTTCCCAATACTAGATCCAGCGTTGCCCTTTCACGTGTGGGGGTCTCCACATACTGTTTAAGAAATCTCTCCTGAACACTCTTGAGGAATTGCACCCCATCTAAACCCTTCACGCTATGATTTTCCCAGTCTATATTGGGAATGTTGAAATTCCCTACTCCAACAACCTTATTGGACCAACAGCTGTCTGCAATCTCCCGGCACATTTGTTCTTCTAATTCCCGTTGACTATTCGGGGGTCTGTAGTTACACCCCCAACAAGGTGATCATCCCTTTCTTGTTCCTCAGCTCCATCCATATAGCCTCACTAGACGGGCCGTCTGTGATGTCACCTCTGAACACAGCCGTGACATCTTCCTTAACCAACAATGCAACTCCTCCTCCTCTTTTTCCTCACCCCGTCTCTCCTGACGCTCCTGTCCCCCGGAACATTGAGCTGCCGGTCCTGCCCCTCCCTTAACCAGGTTTCAGTCGTGGCTACAACACCCCAGTCGCTCGTACCTATCCACGCCCTCAGCTCATCTGCCTTACCCGTCAGGCCCCTTGCATTAAAACACGTGCAGTTTAAACCAACCCTCCTTCCTCACTCTCTGCCTTTCACCTGCATATTCCGTCCACTAACCTTTCCCACACCACCCTCCAGACCAACTTCTAGCCTCTCACGTGCCTCCGTCGGTTCTGGATTCTTGAGCAAAATACAAAGTGCTGGAGAAAGTACGGCACGGTGGCACAGCAGCAGAGTTGCTGCCTTACAGCGAATGCAGCGCTGGAGACCCGGGTTCGATCCCGACTACCGGCGCTGTCTGAACGGTGGTTGTACATTCTCCTTGTGACCGCATGGGGTTTTTCCGAGATCTTCGGTTAGCGCCTACACTCCAAAGACGTGCAGGTTTGAAGGTGAATTGGCTTGGTGTAAATGTAAATTGTCCCTAGTGTGTGTAGGATAGTGTTAGTGTTCGGGGATGGCTGGTCGGTGCGGACTCGGTGGGCCGAAGGGCCTGTTTCCACGTTGTATCTCCTAACTAAACTAAACTAAACTCAACTCAGCAGTTCAGGCAGCATCAATGGTGTAAATGGACAGATGACGTTTCAGGTCAATGTGTTTCTGCAGCACGGTGGCACAGCGGTAGAGTACTATCTCACTGCACCAGAGACCCAGGTTCAATCCTGACTACGTGTGCTATCTGTACGGAATTTGTACATCTTCCTGTGACAGCGTGGGTTTTCTCCGGAAGCTCCGGTTTCCTTCCACAATCCAAAGATGTGCAGGCTTGTAGGTTAATTGCTTCTGTAAATTGCCCCTTGGTGTGTAGAATGCAAAACTTGTCTTACGTAGAACTAGTATACGGCCATTCGTTGGTTGGTGTGGACTCGATGGGCCAAACTGCCTGTCTTATAACCATATAACCATATAACAATTACAGCACGGAAACAGGCCTTCTCGGCCCTTCCAGTCCGTGCCGACCATTTATTTTCCCCTAGTCCCATCTACCTGCACTCAGACCATACCCCTCCATTCCCTTCCCGTCCATATGCCTATCCACTTTACTTTTAAATGTTAAAATCGAACCTGCCTCCACCACTTCTGCTGGAAGATCATTCCACACAGCCACCACTCTCTGAGTAAAGAAGTTCCCCCTCATGTTACCCCTAAACTTCTGTCCCTTAATTCTCATGTCATGCCCTCTTGTTCGAATCTTCCCTACCCTCAATGGGAAAAGCTTATCCACGTCAACTCTGTCTATCCCTTTCATCATTTTAAAGACCTCAATCAAGTCCCCCCTTAACCTTCTGCGCTCCAAAGAATAAAGACCTAACTTGTTCAACCTTTCTCTGTAACTTAGTTGCTGGAACCCAGGCAACATTCTAGTAAATCTCCTCTATACTCTCTCTATTTTGTTGACATCCTTCCTATAATTAGGCGACCAAAATTGTACACCATACTCCAGAATTGGTCTCACCAATGCCTTGTACAATTTTAACATTACTTCCCTACTCCTATATTCAATGCTCTGATTTATAAAGGCCAGCACACCAAAAGCGTTCTTCATGCTGTATCCCCCAAACTGGGATAGTGTTAGTGTGCGGGGATCGCTGGTCGGCGCGGAGTCGGTGGGCCGAAGGGCCTGTTTCCATGCTGTATCTCCCAAACTAAAACAAAACCCTTCTTCAGACTTATTGGAGTAGAGGGGGTATAAGAGGGGCTGGGCAAACCCTGGCAAGTGATAGATGGATATAGGTGAGGGAGAGGGGGGTTGATTGCAGATCAGGTGCAGTGAAGCAACAAAGGCTGGAGGTGAAAAGGAAACCAAAGGCTGTCAGATACGGAGAGAAGGGGAAGAGGGAACTGTAAAGCCAGAGAGATGGATGTGGGTAGAAGGGGAGAAAGAGGAGAGGAAAGGGGGTGGGGGGTGGGGGGGGGAATGACTCACTCGGAGGACTTGCGAGTGGGTGGTGAATCTGTGGAATTATTTTTGTGCAGGCCAAGTCAGTGAATATTTTTAAGGCAGAGATAGATAGATTCTTCTGGAACGTTTATCTGCCACCAGCATCAACAACAATGCACTACTTTGGTTCAGGTCCTATCTACACGACAGAAAACCGTTCATCCAGGGAAATAAAGTCACATCCACAACTGCCACAGTCACCCATGGTGTTCCTCAGGGATCGGTGCTGAGGCCACTGCTTTTTATCATCTATATTCAACCTCTTGGCAATATTCTCCGTCATTTCGGAATCGATTTTCACTGCTACGCTGATGATACACAACTCTACCTCTCCACAAAGCCAAACACCTCCCTTCCCCCAACTGCCCTCACCACCTGTATTCAAGCTATCAGCAACTGGATGTCACTCAACCTTCTAAAACTCAATGGAAATGAAACAGGAATCATGCTAATTGGCACAAAGTCCACACTCTCCAAAACCCACCTGTTCCCCAATTCAGTTGATGGCTCACCCATACCCACCTCCTCCCATGTCAAATGTCTCGGGGTCATTCTGGACAGTCCACTTTTGTTTGGCTCCCACATCAGCAATATCACACGCTCTGCATACTTACATCTCCGCAACATCTCCAGACTCCGTCCCGCCCTCTCCAAAGACAATACAAAAGTCCTCATCCACGCTCTGTTCACATCCCGCATCGATTACTGCAACGCCCTCCTCACTTGCACCTCCATTAAACTTCTTCCTCACCTCCAATGCATTCAGAACTCTGCAGCCCAGATAATCACCCGCACCAGATCATCGGACCACATCACACCCATCCTCACTCAGCTCCACTGGCTCCCTGTGCACCACCGGATTAACTGCAAGATTTTACTGCTGACCTTCAAAGCCCTGCACCACCTTGCTCCCCAATACCTCTTTGACCTGCTGCTACCATACACTCCTTCCCGGTCACTCCGTTCCTCCTCAGCTGCAATTGTAACTGTCCCCACATTTAGACTCAGCACCATGGGTACCAGAACCGTCAGCTGCTCTGCCCCACGTCTCTGGAACACTCTCCCACCTCCCATCCGTCACCTGGACACTATCAATCAATTCAAATCAAAACTCAAAACGCACCTGTTTAGATTAGCATACCTGACATAACTTCCACCATCTTCACCCTGATTTTAATGACTTCAAATGTTTTGTGTATTTTTTGGGGTTTTTTTGTTTTTTTGTTTTTAATCAACTTGATTTTAATATTGATAATGTATTGTAATTTTATGTCCTGTAAGGTGTCCTTGGGTGTCCATAAAGGCGCCAGCAAATAAAATGCATTATTAATATTATTATTCTTAATTCTTGTTTACAGGGAGGAGGCAGGAGAATGGGGACAGGAAGATCAACGGCAGAGTGGACTTGATGGGCCAAATGGCCTAATTCTGCTCCTATCACATGCCTTTACGTCAGCAATAGAGTTCCTAAAGGGCCTGTCCTACAAGCATGCAACTCTATGCGATGAACGCGATCAAACTAGAAGCGGGGGCCGCGCTGAAGTCGGGTGATCCCCTGTACAGGGCCGTTCCCACCAGCATGCGCCTGCAAGCGGCAAGCGCGACCAAACCAGCAGCGAGGGCCGCGTGGAGGTCGGGTGAGTGGCGCAACGTGGTGCAAAGTGAGGCGAACTTGGAGCGAAGTCTAAGGTAAGTTCGCCAGGACAGAGAGGGGCACACAGAGAGGGGCACAGAGGCACACACACAGAGGGCCACGGAGCCACACACATAGAGGGTCACGGAGGCACCTACAGAGAGGGTCACGGAGGCACGATGTCGGGGCAGTGTGTAATGCGTCGAGCCGACAAGCCGTTGCCGCGCGGAATTTTTGAACATAGTCAGTTTTTCGGAGCCCCGCGCGATGTCGGGACGAACTCCGCACAATTCCGGCGATCGAAGTGGGACTGGCCCCACGACGCCGGACGGCTCAAGCGACCACGTTAGGTCGCGCTCATCGCATGGAGTTGCATGCTGGTGGGACAGGCCCTTAACATGCAGGGAGCTCCTTGCAGAATTGCTTTTGTACTTATATAGAAATAGCGATTCATGGTTTCAATAATTCATTTGATTCAGAGTAACCTTGTGGTTAATCCCCAGAATATACCACAGTACTGCATAAAGATAAAAAAGATTTTATCTCACACCTTCAATGAATGGGATTAAGAACCTGAAGGGTTTGGAAGATATTAAACCAGGAGATGATATGAAGTGATGAAAGCTTCAATCATTCGGGAAAGACATTTAAATCACATTCTGTCCAAGGGTGCTCTTTGTCAGCTGAGGGAACTACACACACACACACTGTTAGAATTAGAGTTAAAAGCACAACCCTTCAATGAAATATAGACTGTTAAAGCTTATTTTAATATATTTTGTGTCCTATTGCATTCTTTTGACAATTGACATCAACACATAACAGCTGTGCAGAGATAGAGACAGATAAATTCCTTGTATGTTGCAAAACATACTTGGCTAATGAAGTATGATTATGATTATGAGATAGAGATACAGCGCAGAAACGGACCCTTCGACCCACTGTCCACGCCAACCAGCGATCCCGGCACATTAACTCTATCCTATACCACGCCAATTAACCTACAAACCTGTATGTCTTTGGCGTGTGGGAGGAAACCAGGGATCTCGGAGAAAATCCACGCAGGTCACGGGGAGAACATGGAAACTCCGCACAGACAGCACCCGTGGTATGATTCGAACCTGGGTTTGTGGCACTGCAAGTGCTGCAGGGCAGAGAGTCTACTGCTGCGCCACCGTGCCGGCCCAGAAGGTAGCGTTATGCTTTCGGACTTTACTCCTAAGTAACTACACGTAAATAATTTAAGGTTAGACATGACCAGGGGAGTCCAACCACTGCCATCCTTTAATATTCACTTTATGCCACTGATAGACACAAAAAGCTGAAGTCATGCAGCGGGACAGGCATCTTCTCTGGAGAGAAGGAGTGGGTGATGTTTCGGGTCGAGACCCATCTACAGGTGCTCTGCTTAGAGAGAGGAGACAATCAGACCATCAAGACCTTTTTCCCAGGGTGGAAATGTTAGGGACCAGAGAGCATAGTTTTAAGGTGAGAGGGGCAATAATTAAAACTTCTATGCAGAGGGTGGTAGGTGTCTGGAATGTACTGTCAAGGGTAGTGATGGAGGCAGTTATGATCATGAATGAATGAATGAATAAGTTTATTGGTCAAGTAATCACATACAAGGAATTTGCCTTGGTGCTCCGCCCGCAAGTAACAACACGACATACAGTGACAATTAAGAATGACACATAAAACATTAAACATTAATAATAAAACATTATCGATTAAACATGTGAATTAAATATAATACCAGAGCAAAGGGAGGCTGCAGATTTTTGGTTATTGAGGATAAAAATTGTTTTTATGTCTGGCTGTGGCAGCTTTGACAGTCCGGAGTTGCCTTCCAGAGGGAAGTGATTCAAAGAGTTTGTGGCCAGGGTGAGAGGGGTCAGAGATGATCTTGCCCGCTCGCTTCCTGGTCCTTGCAGTGTACAGTCCATCAATGGAGGGAAGGTTGCAGCCAATAACCTTCTCAGCTGATCGGACGATTCGTTGCAGCCTCCAGGTGTCGTGCTTGGTGGCTGAGCCAAACCAGACCATGATGGAGAAGGTGAGAACAGACTCTACGATGGCCGTGTAGAATTGGACCATCATTGCCTGTGGCAGATTGTGCTTCCTCAGCTGTACATCCTTTGTTGGGTCTTTTTGACTGTAGTAGCAGAATTACGCCATTCGGCCCATCAAGTCTAGTCCCACTCAATCACAGCTGATCTATCTCTCCCTCCTAACCCAATTCCGCCTTCACACTGTAACCTCTGACACCCGTACTAATCAAGAGTCTATCTATCTCTGCCTTAAATATATCCACTGACTTGGCCTCCACCGCCATCTGTGGCAAAGAATTCCAATTCACCATCCTAACTAAAGAAATCTCTCCTCATCTCCTTCCTAAAAGAACGCCCTTTAATTCCGAGCCTGTGACCCCTCTTGTCCTACACTCCCCCACTGGTGGAAACATCCTCTCCACATCCACTCTATCCAAGCTTTTCGATCGTGGCATTTAAGAGGCTTTTAGGTGGGCACAGAAGATAGACACAAAATGCTGGAGTAACTCAGCGGGACAGGCAGCAACTCTGCAGAGAAGGAATGGGTGACGTTTCGGGTCGAGACCCTTCTTTAGACTCGACCTTCTCCCCAGAGATGCTGCCTGTCCTGCTGAGTTACTCCAGCATTTTGTGTCTATCTTCGATTTAAACCAGGAAGTGCAGTTCCTTCCTACACCTTTATGTAGGCACATGGATATGCAGGGAATGGAGGGATGTGGATCATGTGCAGGCAGAGGAGATTGGTTTACCTTGGCATCATGTTCAGCCTTGACATTGCGGGCCGAAGGGCCTGTTCCTGTGCTGTGCTGTTCCATGCTGTCCGCGTGCTTCCATTATTTCCTGCATTTACGCCGTTCTACAGCTACGTCCAGCGATGGAGCTGCGTGGCCCTTGGTGCAAGATCTGATGTTGAACCAACACTCACCCCGCTGCCTTTCACCATCTGGGCTCCGTTACGCCTCTCCGTGGATGGACTGGTGGAAGAAATGGACAGGAGGTTTGACGACATTATGGATCCTGAAAAATCAATGGGAGTTTCGGCATGTCAGCAGGAACAGCTTACTTTCCCTTCATGATGCCAGGGCACCTCTGTTATAGAGTCATAGAGTGACACGGTGGGGAAACAGGCCCTTCGGCCGAACTAGCCCACACCGGCCAACATGTCCCGGCTACACTAGTCCCACCTGCCAGCATTTGGTCCATATCCCTCCAAACCTGTCCTATCCATGTATCTGTCTAACTGTTTCTTAAATGTTGGGATAGCCCCTGCCTCAACTACCTCCTCTGGCAGCTCGTTCCATACACCCATCACCCTCTGTGTGAAGAAGGTACCCCTCAGATTCCTATTAAATCTTTTCCTCTTCACTTTAAACCTATTCACCTACTCTGGGCAAGAGACTCTGTGCATCTACCCGATCTATTCCTTTCATGATCTTTTATTCCTCAATAAGATCACCCCTCATCCTCCTGTGCTCCAAGGAATAGAGTCCCACTATTCCCACAGTGATCAGGAGAGCACACTGGATTGAGACACACTGAGAGGACAATGGAGATATCCAAGGAAGATTAACATGAGTGGGTGCACTGGCCCTGTCCTAACAGCTCAGAGATCAGGTAGGCCGGAGAGGTGGCCAGGAGTGGATGCCCACAGGCACTACTGGACCAGAGACACGAGGTGCGCTTCCAAGCTCCAGCTTCGGGACAGCTGGTAGCCAGGGTTCCATCCCGATCTCCGCTGCTGTCTGTGTGGAGTTTGCATGTTCCCTCTGTGGCCGCGTGGGTTTCCTCCGGGTGCACCGGTTCCCACCCACATGGGTTGTTAGGTTAATTGGCCCCTGAAAAATGTGCCTTATGTGCAGGTGAACGATAGAATCAGGATGTTTGACAGCAAATGGAAGGAATAAAGTTGGATTGGAGGAGTGTAGCATTAGTGGTTCATGGTCAACAAGGCTCTGTGGGTTGAAGAGCCTGTTTTGGTGCTGTATCTCTCTATATCTCACTATTAACACTGCCTTCAGAAAATGAGAGATCAGGGCAGGATGGACCAAAGATGAACAGGTTTGTAGGCTAATTGGCTTTGGTAAAGATTGTAAATTGTGTGTGTAGGATAGCGCTAGTGTATGGGGATCGCTGGTCAATGCAGACTTGAAGGGCCTGTTATATCTTTCTGATGACGGGTGACCAGAACTGAACACAATACTCTAAATGTGGCGTCATCATTGCCTTGTACAACTGTCTCATCACATCCCAACTGCTCTCCTCAATATCCTGGCTGATGGAGGCCAATGTGCCAAAAGGTTTCTTGACCACCCCAACCACCTGTGATGCCACATTCAAGGAACTATGTACCTGTCCTTCTGGGTCCTTCACCTCTACAACACTCCCCTTGCATTCACTGTGAAGCTCCTGCCCTTGATTTTCCAAATTGGACACCTTGGACTTGTCTGCATTAAACATAGCCATTTCCCAGCCCAGTTTGCACCTGGTCAAGATCCTGCTGTAATGTTTTGATAATTATCTTCGCTATGCCTTCGTAACCATCTTCGCTATCTATGAGACCAGCCACTTTAGTGTCATCTGCAAACTTAAGGGCCTGTCCCACTTACGTGTCCTTGGCACGCAAATTACATGACCTCGTAGTCGTGTTGAGGCGCATGGGCATCGTATGGCCTCGCGGGGCCGGTCCCATTGAGAAGCGCGAAGGGGTATGTAGTTGTGCGCGACATCGCGCGGGGCTCCGAATGAAATCTTCGGGCGCCAACGGCCTGTCGATGAACTGACGGCCAAAGTGGAACAGGCCCAAGACCCTGGCGCGATCTCACCTCCAACAGCAGCAGAATCGCCAAACTCGGCCAGGGGCTCACGGCCGTTGCGGTCCGGATCCGCCCCCACTCCTTCTCCCAGAGCGGGGACAAGAAAATTGAAAACAGACACAAGATGCTGGAGTAACTCAGCGGGACCGGCAGCATCTCTGGAGAGAAGCAATGGGTGATGTTTCGGGTGAAGACCCTCCTTTGACTGAAGAAGGGTCTCGACCTGAAACATCATCCATTCCACGAGGTCACATAATGTGGGTGTCAAGGACACGTATGTGGGACAGGCCCTTTACTCATCATGCCTTCTGCATTCTCATCCAAGTCATCGATGTAAGCCACAAACAGCAATGGGCCCAGCAAGATCCCTGAGGCACACCACTAATCGCAGGCCTAGTGCAACTTGGCAACAATGTTTAGCACAGACATTGAGGGCCGGAGGGCCTGTTCCCATGTTCCTCCATCTGCTACCGGGTGAACAGATGAAGATCGTGTGCTCAGGGAAATCAAAAAACCAAGCGGACCAAGTAGACCAAGCGGAGGCTGGGCGATCGTTTCGCCGAACACCTCCGCTCGGTCCGCAATAACCAACCCGACCTCCCGGTGGCTCAGCACTTCAACTCCCCCTCCCATTCCGTATCCGACCTCTCGGTCCTGGGCCTCCTCCACGGCCAGAGTGAGCAACACCGCAAGTTGGAGGAACAGCACCTCATATTCCGCTTGGGGAGTCTGCATCCTCTGGGTTTAAACATTGAATATTCTCAATTCTGTTAAACCAGGCTGCCTCCTCCCCTTCCCACCTCTCCCTCAGCCCTCGGGCCCTGGCATTCCTTCTCTCTCTATCTCCCCGCCCCCCCCCTCCCAAGTCGCACTAGCTTCTCATTTTCACACTACAAACAGCTTACAATGGCCTGTTTCCTTTATCATCGATACTTTTTTGCATATCTTTCACTCATTGTTCTTGCTTTATCTCTCCACATCACTGTTTATATCTCTCGTTTCCCTGATCCCTGATCAGTCTGAAGAAGAGTCTCGACCCGAAACGTCGCCTATCTCCTTCGCTGCTTAGATGCTGCTGCACCCGCTGAGTTTCTCCAGCTTTTTGTGTAACCCAAAAAAACAATGAGTAATGTGGAGCCAAGGCTGGGGTAAAAAGACTTGGGGAGTATAGGAATGTGGAAACACGAGCTCTCCTACATCAGACATGAGAACACCTACTGAGATGGAAGAAAGGCAATACCAGGAACATTCTTTGAGCACCAGTGATCTGCAACGTGCCAGCAAGACTTTTGGAACACAGTATCTCACTGCGGAGCAGCAAGTTAAACACACATTACATTCTTATCACGGAACAGCTCTGGAGCCAACAAACCTGCAAAAGAAAGTAGCAGGAAGCTGACAAGGGTGTGATGTCCCAAATGAAGCTTATATCACCACTAGAAATGTGTAGGAAAGAACTGCAGATGCTGGTTAATATCAAAGATAGACACAAAAAGCTAGTGTAACTCAGCGGGACAGGCAGCATCTCTGGAGAGAAGGAATGGGTGATGTTTTGGGTTGAGACCCTTCTTCAGACAGGTCAGGGATTAGGGAAATTAGAGATATAGACAATGATGTAGAATGATAAAAAGAGCAATTAATGAAAGATATGCAAAAAAGTAACGATGATAAAGGAAACAGGCCATTGTTAGCTGTTTGTTGGGTGAGAACGAGAAGCTGGTGCGACTTGGGTGGGGGAGAGATAGAGAGAGAGGGAATGCCGGGGCTACCTGAAGCGAGAGAAATCACTACTCGTACCACTGGGCTGTAAGCTGCCCAAGCAAAATATGAGCTGCTGTTTCTCCAATTTGCGTTTAGCCTCATTAACTTCACCATGTTCTACTTTCCTGTGACTCTCTCACTTTCATCCAATCTTTCCTCACCTGTGGACCATTCCCCTTGATGCTGGGCCTCCATCTCCACCATTGCCTGGTCCATCACGGGTACCGACCTCCCCACCGTCGGAGGGATCCACAGGAAGCACTGCCGCAAAAAGGCAGCCACCATCATCAGAGAGCCACATCACCCTGGTCAAGAGAGATTCAAGACTGTTTTAGTGTCATATGTCCCAGATAGAACATTCTTACTTACAGCAGCACAACAGAATATGTAAACATAGTACACTGTAACCCCATTCTCCTGCCTTCTCCCCATAACCTCTGACACCTGTACTAATCAAAAATCTATCTATCTCTGTCTCTCTACCTTAAAAATATCCACTGACTTGGCCTCCACAGCCTTCTGTGGCAAAGAATTCCACAGATTCACCACCCTCTGGCTAAAGAAATTTCTCCTCATCTCCTTCCTAAAAGAAAGTCTTTTAATTCCGAGGCTGTGACCTCTAGTCCTAGACTCTCCCACTAGTGGAAACATCCTCTCCACATCCACTCTATCCAGGCCTTTCACTATTCTGTACGTTTCATTGAGGTCCCCCCCTCATTCTTGTAAACACCAGCGAGTACAGGCTCAGTGCCGACAAACGCTCATCATTGGTTAACCTACTCATTCCAGCGATCATTCTTGTAAAATTATTGTCATAGGTTACTGATGGAACAAGGACATTCTTACTTGCAGCAGCACAACGGAATATGTAAATATAGTACACTGTAAAAAATATAATAAACGAGAGATAGAAAAAAGTTGTGTGTGGATATACACCCAAACACAAATACATATATATGTAGATCACACACGCACACATACAGTACATTAAAAAAACAAACAATGATAGTACAATAATAACAATAATACTCTATTGTAGTTCAGAGCTTATTTGAGGATATCGTGTTTAATAGCCTGATGGCCGTAGGGAAGAATCTGTTCCTGAACCTGGACTTTGCAGTTTTCAGGCTCCTGTACCTTCTTCCCGATGGCAGGGGTGAAATGAGTTGTGGCCAGGGTGGTGTGGGTCTCTGATGATGCTGGCTGCCTTGTTGAGGCAGCGACTCCAGTAAATCCCTTCGATGGTGGTGAGGTCAGAGCCGGTGATGGGCCGGGCAGTGTTCGCAACTTTTTGCAGTATTCTTCACTCCTGGGCGTTCGAGTTGCCGAACTAGCCCGTGATGCAACGGTGATACACGCTCCCACTTCACTCCGATCGTTGGGAAGAAGGTACAGGAGCCCGTGGGCCCTGGCCAATTAGGCAAGTCTTCCCCACACAAGTCTTCATCAATGGGACCGCAATGGAGAGAGTCAACAACTTCAAGTTTCTGGACGTGTATATCTGTGAAGATCTGTCCTGGGCCCAAGACATCAAGCAAGCACAAAGAAAGTTCACCAACGGCCCTACTTTCTTCGAAGTTTAAGGAGATTTGGTATGTCAATAAATACTCTCTCGGTCTTCTACATTGGTACAGTAGAGAGCATATGGACTGGTTGCATGACGGCCTGATTCAGCAACTCAAACACCCAGGAACAAAGAGCGTGCGAGACATTTCCTAATCCATAAAAGGTACTCACCTCCCCACTGTCAAGGGTATCTCAAAAAGGCAGCCAATAGTTTCAAAGACCCAGACCAACCTGGCCACACTCTCATCCCGCTACTACAGGAGGCAGGAAGGTACAGGATCCAAAAAATTATGACCAGCAGAATCAAGAACAGTTTCTTCGCAGAAGCATCAAAGTAGGTATGTTACAAAACTTACCTTGAGCAGCGCTGCAGTTCTGCCGCTCCCCGTGTGTGTGACTTTGGCGCCTTTCAGAGGGGGGCGGGCTTAAAGTGCCGTTTTTCAACAGACAGGGAAAATCGATCCATGTCGGGCGATTTCGTTACGGAAGAAAAATCGCTCCGACATTTCATTCATGAAGGTATTTTTAAATTACGCTAGATTATTTACTAACTAGAGTAATTTAAAAATCACCTTCAAAAGCCGTGAGAACCGACAACAGGAAGGATTTTGCGTAGGGGAAAAAAAAGGTACACAGTTTATTTTTATATTAAAAGTTGGTTTTTATGGAGGCTTTAATCATATTTTCATGTTGCGAAATGGGGTCCAAAAAAAAGTATGAACCAACAGTATTTTTCCTCCTGACTTCACCGCAAACCGCAACGTTCCAATCCACCGCATTCCACTAAAACCCACTCGTTAGTTGATTTAAATGGCCATTAATTTACAGGCATTAAACACTAAATTCCTTCCATTTGGCCCAGAAATTCATGAAAATTAAAAATTATGTTATATTGTGGATTATTGTGTGAATGTTATTTGGACACTTAGGCAATTTTAAAAATGTTTATCTTTTCTTAAGAAATGGATAGATGTTTAGATCTACTCATTGAATTTTGTAATTAGCTACAATTAGATAACTAACTAATTATATGCTTTAATTTCAGGTCATCCAAGTAAGATTTTTTAATATTTGTTTCAGAATGCTTCAATCTATAATAACTGAAAATTTCATTGAGTTCTCTTAATTTTTAAGAATGTTATGGGCTTTTAACTGTTCTTGATCACAGCTTTTGAGTTAAGTCAATTGAAAGGCAATGGGGAACAAGATGCTAATTTCCGAGTATGAAAATGGTCATAACTTTCTTAATAATGAAGATATGAAAGTGAATTAGGTGTCAAATTAAACTTCTTTTTGTGCTTTATCTGATGGGATAAATTGCAGACTTGATTTTTTTAAATCTCAAAATGTTGTAACATTGCTAATCAAAGATGCCTTAAAAGCCAGCATGAAGAAATGTGACATCGACACCGTCAATTGGGAAACCATTGCCAAGGACAGGAAACTATGGCGAACCATCACCCAAGAAGGAACTGTGACCATGGAAGCCATGAGATGCGCAGAATTAGAAGAAAAGAGACGAGAATGGAAAGAGAGGCAGCAATAACCAAAGCACGATCTGCCGTCTGGAATTACCTGTCCTGAATGAAGAAGAACTTTCAAAGCCAGGATTGGACTCTTAAACTATCTGAGAGTCCATAAAAACACCGGACTGTAGACCATCATCCTCGACCTCGAGGGGTAGCCAGGACGATGACAAACAATAATATATTGGCAGCAACTCCTGTCGGCCTATACCTGTGGTGGAGATGGAGTCCCAGCTCCAAGGGGAATGGACCGCAGGTGAGGAAGATTGAAGGGCAGCAAGAGAGAGTCACAGGAAGGTGAAACACAAACACTGCAAAGCTTTACTGCTGCGCTTCTGTGCCGCCTAAGGAAAGGAAAAATGCATTTAGGACTCTGGCTGCAGTTTCTCTGCACAAGGAGATGAGATGACCAATAAATCACACTGGCGCCTGCAATATCTGTCAAAGCAACACAGTTTGTTTCCAAAGCGTGGAAATGTGCGGCATTCAGCCAATTATTGTCTATGTTGGCCAGAAAACATATATTCAGACTAATTCCAGTTGCTCACTGTCAACCATAAAGTATTCCATTCCATTTGTGACTGTGTCTGCTTGTGTACATTAAACGTCTATTAGACTACTCTCTGGTCTTTATATATTACTAGACCAAGTACAGACCCGTTGGGTCTGTTCCCCAACGTGTGGTTGCGGGGGAGGGGGGGCTGGGGGGGGGGAGCGGCATGCGGCGTCTCACACACTAACTACCCCCCGCACACACGCTAACAACCCCCCTTCATATTATATTAATATGCTCCTTTTACCCCATAACCACCCTATCCACTGACGCATAGCCCCCAACTCGCAGCTGCATCTATAGATGGGGGGGGGGGGGGGGGTAGAGAGTGAAAGCAGAGAGAGAATGGGGAGAGACAAAGAGTAAGGGGCAGAGACAGAAGGGCAAGAGGGAGGGTGAGTGAGGGGGGAGGGTGGGGAAGGAGGGGTGAGAGAGATGGGAGGAGAGAGAGGGGAGGAGAGAGGGAGAGAGGGGTTGAGAGAGAGGGGAAGAGAAGGGGGAAGAAGAGGTGTGGGGAAGGGAGGGGGAGGGAAGGTGGGGAGGGGATGGGGTGGAGGGAAGGGGGTAGGGGAGGGGAGGTGGGAGGGAAGGAGAGAGATGGGGTAGGGGAGAGATGGGGAAGAGTGTGGAGGGAGGGGGAGAAGGGTATGGGGGAGAGGGGGGAAGAGTGGGGAGGGAGGAGGAGATGGGGTAGGGGAGAGAGGGGAGGGAGGATGAGAGGGGTCGGGGAGAGAGGGGGAAGAGTGGGGTGGGAGGTGGAGAGGGGTGGGGGCAGTCCATCTATTCTCCATTCCCTATCACCCCCACTCCTCTGCCTCTATTCCCACACTATCCCTCCTCACCTCCCCTTTCCCCCCCCTCTCCCTACAACCCCCCACTCCCCCTCTTCACCTCCGCAGGATCTCGCCTGTCCTCAGGATCTGCAGAACATGCTCGTTCAGAGAGAGGAACAGAGAACAAGGAGGAGTCAGAGAGCCAAAGACTTATCTCTTCTCCCGATCTGCAGAGTATTTTGAGAAGGGGTGGGGGGGGTGGAGTGAGCCGGCCGACCGGCGTGGCAGTGGAGCTGTGGGCTTCTGACTCTCTGGAGCACGCAGGGGATGGGAGGGTCGTGCAGGCGGGTGGGGCTTCGCGAGCTGCGCCAGCTGTGAGTCCAGCGGCACTTACGCCTGATCACTGCTCCCAATCGGCAAAGCATTTTGAGAATGGGTGGGGTGGGGGCGTGTTGGAGCGGGCGGGCGATTCCAGTTGTGGGAGGCGCTGCACGAGCATAGTTGGAGGAGAGGGGGAGGCGAGCTGGGCTGCCAAATGACAAGAGAGAGCGAAGCGGCTTGGATTTGTCGGCATGTGGGATTGTGACGTCAGCAGCTCGTGAGTCGCGTTTAAATTTTAAAATGAGTGATTGTTGGAAATGAGGGAGGATTCTATTAAAAAATGTGCACATAAAAATGTCTAAATTAAATGTGGAGTGCACTAGTGAATGTAAAGGTGTAATGGCTAGTGAAATGGAAAAAATCTTGGAGTTTGATTGTGAGGTTTTGGCAGACCATGGAATCAAAGGGCAAAAATCTGACACACATAAACACACACACACACACACAGTTTTAATATATACTAGACCAAGTGCAGACCTGTTGGGTCTGTTCCCCCAACTAGCAATTGCGGGGGGAGGGGGGTAGGTGCGTGGCGGCATGCGGCATCACACACACTAACCACCCCCACTAACTACCCCCTTGAGATTACATTAATATTATTAATTAGATCCTTTTACCCCATAACCGCCCTAGCCACTGACGCATAGCCCCCAACTCGCAGGCGTGTCTATAGAGGGAGAGGGGGGTAGAGAGTGAGGGCAGAGAGAGAATGGGGAGAGGCAGTGAGAGAGGCAGAGACAGGAGGGCAAGAGACAGGGGGGGAGGGGGGAGAGGAGGAGGAGAGGGAGGGTGGGGAACGGTGGGGAGGAGGGGAAGGAGAGATGGGAGGAGAGAGAGGGGGAAAGTGGGGCTGAGAGGGGGGAAGTGGGGGGAAGTGGGGGGAAGGGGAAGGGAGGGGGAGGGGGGAAGGGAAGGGAGGGGGAGCGGTGGAGGGGTGGGTGTGGAGGGGAGGGAGGAAGGGGGTTTAGGGGAGAGCAGGGGGGATAGGGGAGAGGAAGGGGGGGAGAGGAAGGGGGGGGAGAGGAAGGGGAGAGAGAGGGAGGGGGAGAGAGAGGGAGGGGGAGAGAGAAGGGGGAGAGAGAGAAGTGGGTGAGGGAGAGAGAGGGGGGGAGGGAGAGAGAGGGGGGGAGAGAGGGGGAGAGAGTGAGAACAAAGAGAAAATGGAGAAAAACAAAGAGAAAGGGGCAGAGACAGAAGGGTAAGAGAGAGGGAGAGGGGGGTGGAGGGGAGGAGGAGAGGGAGGGTGGGTGAGGGGGGAGGGGGGTGAGAGAGAGGGGAGGAGAGAGAGGGGGAGAGAGGGAGAGAGGGGGCTGAGATGGGGAAAAGGGAAAGGGAGAAGTGAAGTGAGGTGGGGGGGAAGGGAGGGGGAGGGAGGGTGGGGAGGGGATGGGGTGGAGGAAAGGGGGTAGGGGAGGGGTGGAGGGGAGGAGGGAGGAGGGAGGGCAGGAGGGAGATGGGGTAGGGGAGAGAGGGGGAAGAGTGGGGATGGAGGGGTAGGGGCAGTCCATCTATTCCCCGCTCCCTATCACCCCCATTCCTCTCCCTCTATTCCCACACTCTCTCTCTCCTCACCTCCCCCAATCCCCCCTCTCCCTACTCCCTCCTCTCCCTAAATCCCCCCACTCCCCCTTTTCACCTCCCCAGGATCTCGCCTGTCCTCAGGATCTGCAGAACTTGCTCGTTCAGAGAGAGGAACACAGGACAAGGAGGAATCAGAGAGCCAAAGACTTATCTCTTCTCCCGATCTGCAGAGCCCTTTGAGAACGGGGGGGGGGGGGGGGGGTGGGGGGGGTCGGCGTGGGAGTGGAGCTGTGGGCTTCTGATGCTCTGGAGCGCGCAGGGGATGGGAGGGGCACGCAGGTGGGCGGGGCTTCGCGAGCAGTGAACTTACGCCTTATCTCTGCTCCCGATCGGCAGAACATTTTGTGAAGGGGGGGTGGGTTGGAGCGGGCGGGCGGATGGACGGGCGATTCCAGCTGCGGGAGGCGCTGCACGAGCGTAGTTGGAGGGAGGAGGGTAGGGGGAGTGCCAGGCTGCCAAACGAAGAGAGAGAGAGAAGCGGCTTGGATTGGTCAGCATGTGGGATTGTGACATCAGCAGCTCGTGAGTCCCGCTTACATTTTAAAATGAGTGAGTGTGGGGGGGTGGAGGATTTTATTTAAAAATGTGTACATGAAAATGTGTACATCTTCTTCGAGTCCGTTGCAATCTCAGATGTCGTTCTGCCAGTATCTGGCGCAGGTCACAGCTGGTCGTGTACATCAAAATGTGTACATAAAAATGTCTAAATGTAATGAGGAGTGGATTTGCGAATGTAAAAGCGAAATCGCTAGCGAAATGGAAAAAAATTGCTGCGTTTTTGCGTGTGGTTTTGGCGGAACCAGGAATCAAAGGCCAAAAATCTTGCTAAAAATCGAATGTGAAAATCGACTGTGACATACACCCACAAGCGCACACACACACAGAGTTTTAAAAGTATGTAGATATATGATACTTATATTTACATTATTAACACTTCCCTTTCTAACCCGTTTAGACTAGCTGAGTGCAGAAACAGGCCATTTGGCCCACCTCATCCATGCTAACCAAGATGCCCCTCAATGGGTATATGGTCCCATTCACCTGCATTTGGCCCATATCCCTTTCAACCTTGCCTGTACATGCACCTGTGAAGAATCAAGTGTTTTATTGTCATTTGTCCCAAAACGCTACAATGAAATTCTTACTTGCAGCAGCACAACAGATATTGTTTACATTTTGTTCCAGTTTCTGCCTCAACTACCTCCTCTGGCAGTACATTCCTTATACCCACCACCTACTACATGACAATAGACAATGGACAATAGGTGCAGGAGTAGGTCATTCGGCCCTTTGAGCCAGCACCGCCATTCAATGTGATCTTGGCTGATCATCCCCAATTAGTACCCCGTTCCTGCCTTCTCCCCATGTCCCCTGACTCTGCTATCTTTAAAACGTTGCCCCTCAGATTCCCATTAAATCTTCCCCCTCCAACCTTAAGCCTATGATCTTTTGTTCTTCCTTGGCATGAACAAGTTGGGCTAAAGAGCCTGGTTTCGTGCTAATCACCCAAGAACATAGATCACTAATCTTCATGAGGATCACAATGTAATATTTCCCACTGGTGACAACACTAAGTTGGATAAGATTATGAATTGTGAGTAGATGCAAAGAGGCTTCAAGCCAACATAAACAGATTGAGTGGGCGAAGACATGGCAGGTACAACGTAACATGGATCAATGTGAAGCTAAACACTTTTTGTAAGGAAAATTGAAATAGGCCTCCTTAGCACGATGGTATTAAATTGGAAAATGTTGATATAGAACACAGAAGAGTACAGCACAGGAACTTCCCAATGGGTCCACAATGTCTGTACCGAACATGATGCCATGTTAACCTAATCTGCCTGCACGTGTCCATTTCTCTGCATTCCCTGCATATCCATGTGCCTATCTAAACATCTCTGAAATGCCACTGTCTTATCTGCCTCCACCACCACCCCTGGAAGTGTGTTCCAGGCACCCACCACCCTCTGTGTAAAAAAACAAGCCCCGCACATCTCCTTAAAACTTTGCTCCTCTTACCTTAGAGCTATGGCCTTGAGTCTGGGGGAATAAACACCTGTTTACCTGTATATCTATCATAAATTTATGAACTTTTATCTTGTCTTCCTTCAGCTTCCGACACTCCAGTGTAAACAATCCAAGTTTGTCCAACCTCCATACAACACAGAAACGTTGCCTTCGGCCCAATAGATCCATACTGACATTTTAGCTATTTACACTTCTCTCATATGTCTTGCTCAGTCCCTGTCCATAACTGCTTTGCCTATTGGTGCCTCCCAAATGTAACAATTGTATTCCACTCCATTCTTTGGCTGCAAGAACCAGCTATCAACCACACACTGCATAGAAAACTTTCCCCCTAGAATCCATTTAAAATTCATTCACCTCACATTCAACCACTGCCCTTATGTTTATCATCAGTTCATAAGTGATAGGAGCAGAATTAGACCATTCGGCCCATCAAGTCTACTCCGCCATTCAATCATGGCTGACTATATCTTCTTCTGCCTTCTCCCCATAACCCTGACACCCACACTAATCAAAAATCTGTCTATCTCTGCCTTAGAAATATCCATTGACTTGGCCTCCAATGCCTTCTGTGGGAGTGGATTCCACAGATTCACCACCCTCTGACTAAAGAAGTTCCTCCTCATCGCTTTCCTAAAGGAACATCCTTTAATTCTGAGGCTATGGCCTCTGGTCCTAGACTCTCCCACTAGTAGGGAATTGATAGGAAATTGAGGAATGCTGCGGAACAGAGGGATCTAGGAATAACTGTGCATAGTTCCCTGAAGGTGGAATCGCATGTAGATAGGGTGGTAAAGAAAGCTTTTGGTGTGCTGGCCTTTATAAATCAGAGCATTGAATATAGGAGTAGGGAAGTAATGTTAAAATTGTACAAGACATTGGTGAGACCAATTCTGGAGTATGGTGTACAATTTTGGTCCCCAAATTATAGGAAAGATGTCAACAAAATAGAGAGAGTACAGAGGAGATTTACTAGAATGTTGCCTGGGTTCCAGCAACTAAGTTACAGAGAAAGGTTGAACAAGTTAGGTCTTTATTCTTTGGAGCGCAGAAGGTTAAGGGGGGACTTGATTGAGGTCTTTAAAATGATGAAAGGGATAGACAGAGTTGACGTGGGTAAGCTTTTCCCATTGAGGGTAGGGAAGATTCAAACAAGAGGGCATGACATGAGAATTAAGGGACAGAAGTTTAGGGGTAACATGAGGGGGAACTTCTTTACTCAGAGAGTGGTGGCTGTGTGGAATGATCTTCCAGCAGAAGTGGTGGAGGCAGGATCGATTTTAACATTTAAAAGTAAAATGGATAGGTATATGGACGGGAAGGGAATGGAGGGGTATGGTCTGAGTGCAGGTAGATGGGACTAGGGGAAAATAAATGGTTGGCATGGACTGGAAGGGCCGAGAAGGCCTGTTTCCATGCTGTAATTGTTATATGGTTATATGGTTATATGGTTATATGGTTATATGGTAGTGGAAACATCCTCCCCACATCCAGGGTTTCACTATTGGCTAAGTTTCAATGATAACCCTTACATGAAAATGAAAGATCTACACAATCTACGCTATCTATGCATCTTATAAGTTTGTATATTTCTATCAGATCACCGCTCAGTCTCACTCGCTCAAGGGGAAACAAACCCAGTCTATACAACTAAAAAACACTAATCCATTCAACCTGAAAGCGAGTCTCCTCTGGAATCTCCCCAACACAACCGCTCCTTTCCTGTAGCGTGGCCACTAGAACTGCACGTGTTCCTAGTGTGGTCTAACCAGTGATTTGTTAAGTTGCAACTTTTAAATATTCAACACCATGTCCTGTGAAGGTGAGCATGCAACATATACATGTCCTTCATCACCATTCCTGCCTGTGTTGCTGCCTTCGGTGAAGTATGAATGCCCAAGTCCTTCTGTTCATCAACATTCCTGAGCACCCAACTAGTTTAGTTTAGTTTAGAGGTACAGCGCTGAAACAGGCCCTTCGGCCCACCGATTCCACACATAAGTTTGGAAGTCCGGAAGTTGCGGCGCTGCCTGGCAGCTGCGGCCCGACTTGGAGCTGTGGCGGCACTCCGGCGTTCCGGTAGTGGCAGCGGCCCGACTTGGAGCTGTGGCCCGACTGGAGCTGTGGCGGCGTTCTGTCTTTCGGCACCTGTGGCGGCGCAGCTTCCGAGGCCCGGCCGCGGGCCCAGTGGACGACATCGTCGGGAGCTCGCAGGTCACAGGTTTGTGACCTGTTTTCCGGAGCTCCCGCAACAACAGCTGCGTCCGCTGGACTGGAGGGCGGCAGCTTCGGCAGCTTCGACCGCCCCGGGCCGCGGAGTTGAACCGGCCCGTTCACGAAGCTGGATTCAGCCGCGGGACTGACTCACTTACCAACACCCGGCGGGGTCACAACATTGGAGGCCTGGATCGCCTCAGCGCAGAGGGAGAACAAGGAGGGAAGGGCCAAAGAGCAGCAACTCTACCACTGCGCCACCGCGCCATTCTGTGTACGTCCCATCATCTTGCACTGAACTCAAACTGCCACTGATTCATCCATTATTCTAGCCCGACCATATGCTGATCAAGCCTGAGTCAACATCTACTGCATCTTCAATTCTTGTGAAATCAATGTCCCTACATTCATATTAAAGTCACTGATGTACATCACAAAACACAAGAGACCCGCCACTGATTCCAACGGCACATCACAGGTCACTGCCCACAAACCAGAAACGCGGTATTTCCCCGTTACCCTCCGTGTCATTAAAAGCACGCAGCACCAGACTCACGACCAGCTTCATCCCCTGTGCTAGACACTAAATGCAAGAGTAACTCTGCGGGACAGGTAGCATCCCTGGAGAGAAGGAATGGGTGACGTTTCAGACATCTGAAGAAAGGTCTCGACCAGAAACGTCACCCGTTCCTTCTCTCCAGAGATGCTGCCTGAGCCGTTGAGTTACTCCAGCATTTTGTGCCTTTCTTTGGTGTAAACCAGCACCTGCAGTTCTTACACTTCCCCTCTGATATCAGGCTTCTGAATGCTCCCGAGAGTACTGTCCCATTCACCTCTACCCCACTGCCGACATTGGGCTTTGTCTCTGGAACTGATGTGCTACAATGCTGAGAACTATATTCTGCACTCTGTATCTTCCCCTTTGCTCTACCTGTTGTACTGGAGTTTGACTTGATTGTATTTATGTGTAGTATCATCTGATCTAATTGGATAGCATGCAAAACAAACGGTCACACTGTACCTCGATACACCTGATAATAATAATCCTAATCCATCCTACCACATCCTGGGAACATTGATGAGGTCACTACCTCTTTGGTGACCCTCGGACTATGAGTCTGAAGAAGGGTCTCAACCCAAAACGTCACCCACTTCCTTCGCTCCATAGATGCTGCCTCACCCGCTGAGTTTCTCCAGCAATTTTGTCCACCTTCGATTTTCCAGCATCTGCAGTTCCTTCTTAAACACTCGGACTATCCTTGATCGGACTTTGCTGGCTTTACCTTGCACTAAACGTTATTCCCTTATCATGTATCTGCACACTGTAAATGGCTTGATTGTAATCATGTGTTGTCTTTCCGCTGGCTGGTTAGCACGCAACAAAAGCTTTTCACTGTACCTCGGTACACGTGACAATAAACTAAATTGAACTGTAAGCTGTTATTCAAAGGGATCATTTGTTACTCACACGTACATCGCTGGGTTGTTTATTTACTCTGGATGTAGGTGTGATTCTCCATGTTTTGGGTACTTTTCCGTATTTGCTTTAAATTCAATTATCTGCCGGGTGTGAGTGCAGCATCTGACGTTCGTTCTCAGTGGTTTTAAAGCTCGTGCTCCATTCAATTGCTTCCATATGTGAGCGACAACGTAAGCCTTACTCTTATAGCTGTGTGTGGATAAAGTCTGAGCAGAGGCCTGGCGGACTGGCTGATATTATTATATGTCATTTCGTGGGTAAAGATGATCTCGACCTGAAAAGTCCCCACTTCCGTTTCTCCAGAGATACTCACAAAGCCCCTGTCCCACTGTACGAGATAATTCACGAGTTCTCCTGAGTTTTCCCCTGATTCGAACTCGGAGAGTGTCCGTAGCGGGTTCTTAGGAGTTCGTGGATGTCTCGTAGCGGCTCGTAGGTATAAACAGTAACAATTCTTTTCATCACGAGTATTCTTTTACACGTGGACATGTTTTACAGGGATGAAAAAACGTCACGAGTTTACCGGATGTGCCGTGTACCCACCGTTAGCATTACGAGCCGCTACGAGACATCCACGAACTCCTACGGACCCTCTACGGACATTACCCGATGCGAATCAGGGGACAACTCGGGAGAACTCATGAATTACCTCATACAGTGGGACAGGGGCAGGCTCCATACAGACAAGAACCCGTGGTCAGGATCGAACCCGGGCCTCTGGTGCTGTAAGGCGGTACATCTACCGCTGCGCCACCGCTATCTGGAAACGGGGATTGTAATCACTGTTCCCAAAATACTCTTGCACTGAAACACAGTCATCTGACCAGGCCTGCTTCGCAGTACAAGATCCAGTGTAGTCCCACCTCGAGTTGGACTATCCACATACTGTTTCCAGAAACCACTCCTGCATGCACATATTAAATGCTGCCCAGGCTAAGCTTCTTGCACAGGAAGTCCCAGTCAATAATCATTAGGTCATAAGTGATAGGATCAGAATTAGGCCATTCGGCCCATCGTCTACTCCGCCGTTCAATCACGGTTGATCTATCTCTCCCTCCTAACCCCATTCACCTGCCTTTTCCCCGTAACCCCTGACACCCGTAGTTATCAAGAATCTATCTACCTCTGCTTTAAAAATTATCCATTGACTTGGCCTCCTCAGCCTTCTGTTGGAAAGAATTCCGCAAATTCACCACCCTCTGACTAATTTGGAAGCTGTGACCTCTAGTCCTGGACTCTCCCACTAGTGGAAACTTTGTCTCCACATCCCCTCCATTATTTTCTGAAGAAGGGTCTCGACCCGAAACGTCGCCTATCTCCTTCGCTCCTTTGATGCTGCTGCACCCGCTGAGTTTCTCCAGCTTTTTGTGTAACCCATTATTTTCATTATTCTGTACGTTTCAATGAGGTCCCCCCTCATTCTTCTAAACTCCAGCGTGTACAGGCCCAGTGCTGACAAACGCTCATCATATGTTGACTCCAGATCCACCTAACTCCATGTTCCCAGATGAGTTGACACGTTTGGAGATTGACTGCCATTGGCACAATCCCCAGAGGTCGGCTGGGAGCGGCTGGAAGCTGCATTATTCCAGTCAAGTCCAGGAATGAACATGTTTGATTCTGGGAACCAATTTTAGTTTGAGATGCTGAAGAATTTAGACCCAGTGCTATGTTCAGCAGCAGGTATTTTGTACCGAACAACGTATCAACACTTTTTTTTTAAAGAAGGAACTGCAGATGCTGGAGAATCGAGGGTTACACAAAAAGCTGGAGAAACTCAGCGGGTGCAGCAGCAGCTAAGGAGCGAAGGAGATAGGCGACGTTTCGGGTCTGAAGAAGGGTCTCGACCCGAAACGTCGCCTATCTCCTTCGCTCCTTAGATGCTGCTGCACCCGCTGAGTTTCTCCAGCTTTTTGTGTAACCAACGTATCAACACTGCTTTGTATTTACAGTGACATTATTTGTATGGAAATGTTGTAGGAAAAGTATAGGATACACCTTGTAGATTAAGTTCCACTATCTCCACTGTTTATGTTGTGACCATGGAAGGTTGGTCTTTGAGTTCAGTTTAGTTATTGTCACATGTACAGTGGAAAGCTTTTGTTGCGTGCTATCCAGTCAGCGGAAAGACAATACATGATTACAATCGATCCATTCACAGTGTACAGATGCATGATAAGGGAATAACGTTAAGTGCAAGATAAAGCCAGCAAAGTCCAATCAAGGATAGTCCGAGGGTCCCCAAAGAGGTAGATAGCACTGCTCTCTGGTTGTGGTAGGATGGTTCAGTTGACTGATGACATCTGGGAAGAAACTGTCCCTGAATCTGGAGGTAGATAAAAATGCTGGAGAAACTCAGCGGGTGAGGCAGCATCTATGGAGCGAAGGAAATAGGCATGTTTCGGGTCGAAACCTGAATCTGGAGGTGTGCGTTTCCCAGTCAAGTCTGGAGATGAATGTGTTTGACTCTGGGGACAACATCTGGTTTGAGATGCTGAGGAATTTAGACCTTGTGCTCTGTTCAGCAGCAGGGATTTTGTACTGAACAAGGTGTGAACATTGCTTTGCATTTACAGTGACAATACTTGTATTGGGAATGATTCAGGAAGGCATCTTGTAGATTAACTTCCACTATCCTCACTGTTTATGTTGTGACATCCAGAGAAGGTTGGCATTTGATTGACTGGTTGAAAGTTACAATGTGGAAACAGACCCTTTAGACAATTGACAATAGGTACAGGAGTAGGCCATTCGGCCCTTCAAGCCAGCACCGCCATTCAATGTCATTATGGCTGATCATCCCCAATCATTCCCCCGTTCCTGCCTTCTCCCCATATCCAATGACTCCGCTATCTTTAAGAGCCCTATCTAGCTCTCTCTTGAAAGCATCCAGAGACCCGGCCTCCACCGCCCTCTGAGGCAGAGAATTCCACAGACTCACAACTCTCTGTGAGGAAAAGTGTTCCCTCGTCTCCGTTCTAAATGGCTTACCCCTTATTCTTAAACTGTGGCCCCTGGTTCTGGACTCCCCCAACATCAGGAACATTTTTTTGCTGCATCTCGCATGTCCAATCGGGAAAAATGTTCCCGACAGTTCTGTGGAACTGAGATTGCTGTTGGGAATGTTGCGATGAGCTGGGGAAATGGTGGAGATTGTGAAAGGGACCCGTTAATCCCTTCTCTTTGTTTCCTGTCTGCCAACCAATTTTCTATCCATGTCAGCACTCTACCCCCAATACCATGTGCTCTAATTTTGCCCACTAATCTCCTATGTGGGACCTTATCAAATGCTTTCTGAAAGTCCAGTGGGCCAAAGGAAGTCCAGACTTTCTTTGGCCCACGGAGTTTATGCTGGCCATCACTCACCCGTTCACACTTCTTCAAAGGCCCCGTAGCAGAAGCGTCCAGGTCGCGGGGCTGGAAACTGGAAGTATCCTGAGCTAACTCTGCAACCATCATCATCTATTGCAACAAGTGATGGCTCCCACTGATTGTAGCCGGAAGCTTGAGTCCTTTTCAGGAAGAAAGATGACAGCGAGGTCAAAATTTGTAACAAGATGGACTCGGAAAAATAATAGGACTTCTTCAAAAAGGAGTGAAACGTCACCCATCCTTTTTCTCCAGAGATGCTGCCTGACCCGCTGAGTTACTCCAGCACTCAGTGTCTATATTTGGTGTAAATCAGCATCTGCAGTTTCCTGTTGCCACACATTTGCACTAATTCTGTTATCCCACGTTTCCATCCACTCCCTACACACCAGGGAGCAATTTACTGCGGCCAATTATCCAACAAACCCGCACGTCACTGGGCTGTGGGAGGAGCCCGGAGGAAACCCACCAGTTATAGGGCGGGTGTGCAAACTCCACACAGACAGCAGCCAAGGTCAGGGATGACTGCAGTCTCTTGCACTGTGAGGCAGCAGCTCTCCAGAGGTGCCACTGTGCTGCCCTTCATTCCCCTAAAGGGTTTGTCCCACTCGGGTGTCATTTGCGCGTCACGCAGGTAGCGTGCGAGGATTATGTGAATCCCGAAATCCCGGGGTGTTACGTGCAACCGTGCGTCACTGCCTACACCACCACGTCTCACCACATGCCGTGCGTGCGTAATGCACGCCATGCGCGCGTCGCGATGCATAACTGATGTTGTGTCGTGCGTCGTGACGCATAAATGATGTCGCAAAAGGGACAGGCCCTTAAGTTTAAAATCTAACGTTCATCTTTTACTGTGTGGGAAGGAACTGCAGATGCTGGTTTCAACCGAAGATAGACACAAAAAGCTGGAGTAACTTAGGAATAGATGACATTTCGGGTAATTATTCGGGTCTGAAGAAGGGTCTCGACCTGAAACGCTGCCTATTCCTTTTCTCCAGAGTTGCTGCCTGTTCCGCTGAGTTACTCCAGCTTTTTGTGTTTATTTTTTTGTTTTTTTTATAGTGAAAGAGGACAGGGTGATGTCCACATGTGAAGTGTTAATGGGAAATGAATGATGGCGAGGGTTTAAGAGGAGTGATGTTGCGGTTTAGATACCACGGGTTTAGTGGGAGCTGATTAGGAACATAGAAACAAAGAAAATAGGTGCAGGAGTTGGCCACTCGGCCCTTCGAGCTAGCACCGCCATTCAACATGATCATGGCTGATCATCCAAAATCAGTACCCCGTTCCTGCTTTCACCCCATATCCCTTGATTCAGTTAGTCCCAAGAGTTACAGTATATCTAACTCTCCCTTAAAAACATCCAGTGAATTGGCCTCCACTGCCTTCTGTGGCAGAGAATTCCACAGATTCACAACTCTCTGGGTGAAAAACGTTTTTCCACATCTCAGTCTTAAATGGCCTATACTTTATTTTTAAACTGTGACCCCTGGTTCTGGACTCCCCCAACATCAGGAACCTTTTTTTGCTGCATCTAGCCTGTTCAATCAGGAAAAATGTTCCCAACAGTTCTGTGGAACTGAGGTTGCAGTTGGGATTGTTGCGATGAGCTGGGGAAATGGCGGAGGTTGTGTATATCTTGGTGCGGTCCCGAAAACAGCAAACACTGTGACAATAGATAAGAGTCAATAGGTGCAGGAGTAGGCCAATCTGCCCTTCGAGCCAGCACCGCCATTCACTGTGATCATGGCTGATCATCCACACTGAGTACCCCGTTCATGCTTCTTCCCCCATATCCCCTGACTCCGCTATTTTTAAGAGTTTTATCCAACTCTCTCTTGAAAGCATACAGAGAATTGGCCTCCGCTGCCTTCTGAGGCAGAAAATTCCACACTCGCAACTCTCTGAGTGAAAATGTTTTCGTCATCTCCGTTCAAAATGGCTAACCGCTTATTCTTAAACTGTGGCCCCTGGTTCTGGACTCCCCCAACATTGGAAACATGTTTCCTGCCTCTAGTGTATCCAAATCCCTTAATAATCTTATTTGTTACAATAAGATCCCCTCTCATCCTTCTAAACTCCAGAGTGTACAAGCCCAGCTGCTCCATTCTCTCAGCATATGACAGTCCCGCCATCCCGGAAATTAAACTTGTAAACCTACGCTGCACTCCCTCAATAGCAAGAATGTTCTTCCTCAAATTAGGGGACCAAAACTGCACACAATACTCCAGATGTGATCTCACTAGGTCCCTGTACAACTGCAGAAGGACCTCTTTGCTCCTATACTCAACTCCTCTTGTTATAAAGGCCAACATGCCATTCGCTTTCCTCACTGCCTGCTGTACCTGCATGCTTACTTTCTTTGACTGAAGAACAAGGACCCCTAGATCCCGTTGTACTTCCCTTTTCCCAACTTAACGCCATTTAGATAATAATCTGCCTTCCTTTTTTTATCACCAAAGTGAGTAACCTCACATTTATCCACATTAAACTGCATCTGCCATGCATCTGCCCACTCCCCCAACCTGCCCAAGTCACCCTGCATCCTCATAGCATCCTCCTCACAGTTTATACTGCCACCCAGCTTTGTGTCAATAATGTTATTATGTGGTGAAAGGGGTGAGTACGTACTCAGGGCAAGGTGATACAAATGGGAGCATAAAGGGCCTGTCCTACAAGCATGCAACTCTATGCGATGAACGCGATCAAACTAGAAACGGGGGCCGCGCGGAGGTCGGGTGTTCCCCTGTACAGGGCCGTTTCCACTAGCATGCGCCTGCATGCGGCAAGCGCGACCAAACCGGCAGCGAGGGCCACGCGGAGGTCGGGTGAGTGGCGCAACGCGGTGCAAAGTGAGGCGAACTTGGAGCGAAGTCCAAGGTAAGTTCACCAGGACAGAGAGGGGCACACAGAGAGGGGCACAGAGGCACACACACAGAGGGCCACGGAGCCACACACATAGAGGGTCACGGAGGCACCTACAGATAGGTTCACGGAGGCACGATGTCGAGGCGGTGTGTAATGCGTCGAGGCGACTGCGAGCCGACAAGCCGTTGCCGCGCGGAATTTTTGAACAGTCAGTTTTTCGGAGCCCTGCGCGATGTCGGGACGAACTCCGCACAATTCCGCACGGCTCCGGCGATCGAAGTGGGACCGGCCCCGCGACGCCGGACGGCTCAAGCGACCACATTAGGTCGCGCTCATCGCATAGAGTTGCATGCTGGTGGGATCGGCCCTTATCAAGTCGGACCAGGAGTCCATTGAGCTTGCTCAGGCAATCATCACGACCACGGGCGATCCTCCATCTCAGCGTCATTTTCCCGCACCGTCCATCAGCGTTTGGGTCTCCTTCGTGTCCAAATCTGCTTGGAATGACCATAATAACATTATCCGAACCTTCCGGTGGTGGAGAATTCCAAAGGTTTACTATCCTTGAAGTTTAGTATTTTTTTAAGTTCAAAGATACAGCGCGGAAACAGGCCCTTCGGCCCACTGAGTCCGTGCTGTCCAGTGATCCCCGCACACTAACACTACTCGACAGACACTAGGGGCAATTTACATTTATACCAAGCCAATTAGCCTACAAACCTGTACATCTTTGGAGTAATTTCCCCTCGTCTCAGTCCTGAACAACACATCCATTATTCAGGAATTGTGTTTGCTGGTCCTAAACCTCTCAGCCAGGGGAAGTGACCTCCTTGCATTTAGTCGTTTACTTTAAGTTTAGAGATACTACGCTGAAACAGGCACTGGCCCACCAGGTCAGCCCCGACCAGTGATCCCCGCACGCTAACTCTATCCTACACACACTAGGGACAATTTACACATACATCAAGCCAATTAACCTACAAACCTGAATGTCTTTGGAGTGTGGGGAGGAAATCGAAAATCTCGGAGAAAACCCACGCGGTTATTGGAAGAATGTGCAAACTCAGTACAGGCAGTATCGGTAGTCGGGATTGAACCTGGGTCTCCCATGTTGCAAGCGCTGTAAGGCAGCAACTCTACCGCTGCGCCACCGTGCCGCCCTCTCGTGGAAGCAAGTCATCAGCGAGTGTGAGGGATTCCCTTTTTCATGGTAGTTGTCGAGAAGTTCAAAGTTTTGACGAGTTCTCTCAATTTTCTAAACTCTAGAGATTCTCCTGAATCTTCACAGCACCTTCCCTCCACTCATGCCCACTCTCTTCCTGTTCTCCCCCCATGCCCCACCAATGACATGTCTTCCCCTGGGCCACCCATAGTGAAGCAAAGTCTCTACATCCTTGGAAGGCTTAGGAAGTTTGGAATGTCCCCAGGAACTCTCACCAACGTCTGCAGATGCGCTGTAGAACGCATTTTATCGGGATGAATCACAGCTTGGGAACAGCTCCATCCAAGACCGCAAGAAATTGCAGCGAATTGTGGTCGCAACCCAGACCATCACACAATGCAACCTCATACTACTTCAATAAGGCAGCAGCATAATCAAGGACGAGTCGCACCCTGGTCCCTCCCTCTTCTCACCTCTCCCATCGGTCGAAAGGTGTAAGAGCGTGAAAACCCACACCTCCAGATACAGGGACAGTTTCTTCCCAGCTGTTCGCAGGCAACTGAACCACCCTACCACAAGCAGAGAGTAGTGCTGAACTAATATCCATCTCATCAGGGATCCTCAGACTATCTTTGATCAAACTTTGCTGGCTTTACCTTGTACTAAACATTATTCCCTTATCATGTATCCACACACTGTAAATGGCTCGAGGGCGGGGTGCGAGTCTAGGTGGGGTATATGGAACAGGGGAGGGGGGAGAGGTTTTTGTTAGTTACCTGAAATTGGAGAAGTCAATGCTCATACCGCTGGGGTGTAAACTACCCAAGTGGAATATGAGGAGCTGGTCCTTCAGTTTACATGTGGTCTCTCTCTGCCAATGGAGGAGGCCCAGGACAGAAAGGTCAGTGCGGGAATGGGAGGGGGAGTTAAAATGGTTGGTATATGGGAGGTCCCCTAGGCTTTGGTGGACTGAGCGCAAGTGTTCTATCAATCGATCGTAAGGAGACAAGTAGGGATGCTCGCTGATGATGGCGCCATGTCAAGGGTCAAGAGTGTTCTATTGTCATATGTCCCAGATAGAACAATGAAATTCTCGCTTGCAGCAGCACAACAGAATATGTGAACACAGTACACTGTAAACAATATATTTTACTTCGGAGTCACGTGAGTGACTACGTGAAGACCCCGCCAGCACGCATGCTCGACATATCGTCGAACGCATTGCGGAAGCGACAGTCGGGAGGACCGGCGGCAAAACCACCCGGAAGTCGGTCAGGTCCGCTGACTCCGCTGGGTCGGGACCTGAGGACACCCCGTTCGCTGATAGCGATAGCGGTCGCCTTACCCGCATGGAGCAGCTGGTGGAGCAATTGCTCCAGCGTGACCTGCTTTTGCAGGCGCAGAGTCACAGTGGTTCTCTTCGCAGACCCACGCAGCTTCCTATCAAGGACTGTCAAAGGTCTCACCCTCTTCGCAGGGGAGCATTGGGGGTCAGAACTGGGCTGACCCTGAAGAAGGGGACATGGCTGACGACTCATCTGTGTCAGGGGTGCCGCAAGAAGAATTACTGGGTATGGTCAACAAATTCGCTATGCCTACCCAAAAAGGGCTGTCATTGCATCCTGAGCGGGCAGCCAGTATAAATTACATGGCAACAAACCAGCTGCAGGAACAGCCAATTAACAATACAGCAGATAAATACCTTGCGCCAGAGAATTGTATTTCTCTTAATGTATCTGCTGTCAACAACCCCATTTGGGGCAACATGAGCCCGACCATAAGGAGCCAGGAGGTGAAACTCCAAAGAATCCTCAAGCTACTGGCTGCTGGGATTACAGCAGTAGCCGGAACAGTCGATGGGGTTGAGATGCCTGAAGAGCTGCAAGATGCTCTAGCACTCCAGTGCAATACGCTATTTGAAATTAATAGTTACAGGGAGAGCATCATAATACCTGCACTCAATCCCAAGTTTGAAGGATTATGCAGTCCCAGCAGTGCACAGCCGCCAACATTGCTGTTTGGGGACAACCTCCCAAAACAGGTAAAAGGCCTGGATGAGGAGGCCAAGGCAACCGGCATGATTAAGGTGCCGAACACCTCTAAAACCCCATATCAGCGGCAGCAGCACCCCTACACATTCACCAGGCACCTTTACAACAAGAGACCATTGGTGGTGAAAGCTCGAAGGCCGGCCCACCTGCACAACGGTCTTTTTCATACCATGGCTCAGCCCGGCCTTCTTGGAAAATGCGCCAACCCCACACCACAGCAACACAACAAAACAAGAAGCAAGGACAGAGACAACCAACACAGAACCGCTGGTAACCATGGAGGTAGGTGGGTCTGGTTGCCTCGAAAACATTGTATGTCTAGACTCATCACGGGTTGGGGGACAGTTGCACTTGTTTCGACATGTGTGGAGCACTTTTACCTCTGATCCTTACATACTCAGGAGTATTCAGGGATACGGCGGATGCCGCATCATTATAGATTTGACCGAACTGAATACTTTTGTTCAGTATGCCCATTTCAAAATGGACAAGTTTGTCACAGCCAAACAGCTAATCTCTGACAGGTACTACATGGCTTGCATCGATCTAAAGGATGCATACTATTCATTACCAATACACAAGGATCATCATAAATATCTGAAATTTGTCTGGATGGGACAGCTTTGGCAGTATAAGGCCTTACCCAATGGGCTATCATTGGCACCCAGGCTGTTTACCAAATTGTTAAAACCAGCTTTAGCATATTTGAGGAAACAAAACCATATTGTTATGGCTTACCTTGATGATATTCTCATTGTAGGGGAAAATTTAGAGTTGGCTACATTGGCAGTATCAGCCACAAAGCATCTTTTTCAAAAGCTGGGATTTAACATTCATCCAGATTAATCAAAATTGAGACCCTCCACCACCATGGATTATTTGGGGTTCACTATCGATTCTGTTCAAATGTCAATCACCTTGGTCACCAAACAAAGTGGCAGACTTCACGGAAGCATGTAAAAGCCTCACTAGCATCAGAAAACCATCCATTCAGCAAGTAGCCAGAGTAATTGGGAAACTAGTGGCTGCATTTCCAGCAGCACAATTTGGACCACTCCATTACCAAAATCTACAAAGAGCAAAGATATTAGCTCTTAAAACCCATGCAGGCCATTTTGATAGGCCTATGAAACTACCAGGGAAAGCAAAATTAGAGTTAAATTGGTGGATAGACAATATTCAGCATTGTTCTAACCCCATCACTATCATGAATCCCTCGGTTACATTACAGACTGATGCCAGTACAAAAGGTTGGGGAGCTACTAGTTGTGGTGGCAGATGGAGTGCACAAGAATTAACCCTGTTTGGAGCACTAGGGATTAATTACCTAGAAATGCTGGGAGCATTTCATGGACTCCGGGCCTACTGCTCAGACATGCACCATTTGCATGTACGATTACAGATTGACAATACTACAGTGGTGGCCTATATTAATCATATGGGTGGAATAAAGTCGATATCATGCGATGAATTGGTTAATATCTGGCACTGGTGCATGGAAAGGAATATTTGGATCTCAGCCACTTACCTTCCAGGTAAGCTAAATACAGTAGCGGACACCAGGTCACGCAAATTCAACGACAACATAGAATGGATGTTGGATCGGAAAGTGTCTGCCGATATTATAGAATGGTATGGGACACCAGATATCGACCTTTTTGCATCCAGATTAAATCACCAACTACCAACATATGTTGCTTGGGAACCAGACCCTGGGGCAGCAGCGTTGGACGCTTTCTCGCTGCATGGGGGGATTTGTCTTTCTATGCATTTCCCCCCTTCTGCCTCATCAGTCGGGTCTTACAAAAAATCAAACAAGACTCAGCAACGGGTATTTTGGTTGTTCCCGACTGGCCTACCCAACCATGGTTCCCAGTAGTAAACAATATGGCCGCAGAACCCTGCATACGGATCAACAAACGGCCGAGCCTTTTGGTACACCCTGTAACAGGGGAAAGTCATCCGTGCCATGACTGAATAAATCTGTTGGTTTGCAGATTCTGAACAGGCCATTTCTGGACTACTGACTCTCTGACAGGACGATAAATGTCATCACAGCGTCATGCAGGGAGTCCACCAGGAAACAATATCTTACATATGTGAAGAAATGGGAAGTGTTCCGCACCAGAACGAATACTTCATACGACACAGCCACCATCACTGAAGTGCTGGAGTTCCTGGCTACCCTTCATTTTGATGAGGGATTGAGCTACAGTGCCATTAATTGTAATTGTAGTGCACTATCCAATTATCTGGGCCGAGGGTGTGATCACCTGGCTGCGGGATCACACCCACTGGTATCTAAACTAATGAGGGGTATATTTAATTCTAATCCCCCAGGCCCAGATACACCCACACTTGGGACATAGGCATAGTGTTGACTATGCTTCGAGGATGGACACCTATATCGGGACTCACACTGGATAAATTAACCTATAAAATGGTTGTGTTAATGGCACTTGTAACAGCACAACGTGTCCAGTCCTTACATAAACTAAGTACGGACGTCATGTATATCACTATTGGCAAGATAACCTTCCTTATACGGGGGTTACTTAAACAGGATAGACCCAGATCCACTGGCCAAAAATTAGAATTTCTGGCCTATCCTGCAGATTGTCGGCTCTGCATCGTGACATATATATTGTGATATATAGAGGTCATCAAGAGTTTCAGGGGCACAGAGATTGCTTTACTCATTAGCCACAAATGCCCTCACCATAAGGTCACAGTACAAACCATTTCCAGATGGTTAATGGTGGTATTGGGTGCAGCGGGGGTGGACACTAATATTTTTAAATCTCACTCCTCCAGGGCTGCATCCACATCAGCAGCTAGGATGATGGAAGTTCCAATGGTCCACATCCTTGCAACAGCGGGTTGAAGTAATGAACTGACTTTTCAGAGCTTCTATTATAAACCCGTGGCCACTCCCGAGACATTTGCAGGAAAAATGTTAAGTTCTGTTTCATGATTTACCCCAGTGTAAGGGCATTATTATTTTAGGTATGAACTAAATACCTTTTTTGTTTTCAGCACAGATCATGTCTGAAATACGTTACGTCCTCCATTTCCTAGCATGGCAGTGTGTGAGCATTGACTCATTCCAGGGCATGAAATCACAGAGCTTTGAAATCTTCACGTAGTCACTCACGTGACTCCGAAGTAAAACAGTAAGATTAAACGAGAACTTGCCAGCTTGAAGTTTGATCTTTATTTCATGAGGAGTCGAGTTGAGGGGCTACATGAAGAACCCCGTACAGCCTTTGGTGCGTCAATCTTCAAAGCAGCGGAGTGAACTCACAGATAACAATGACTGAAGTATAATGGTAAGAGAACAAAGAGCAGAACAACCAGATGAAATCTATGAGGGATGGGAGCGGAGGGCACGTAGTCCCTCAACTCAACTCCTCATAAAATAAAGATCAAACTGGTAAGTACTCATTTAATCTTACTATTTTACTTCGGAGTCACGTTTGTGACTACGTGAAGACTTCAAAGCTCTGTGATTTCACGCCGCAGACCCAAATCCGGCGTTGGCACTGCATCGATTGACTCAAAAGTTGTTAACAATCAATAATGCATCAATAATAACTTTTCTTAAATGAATAACAGTTTATTTACAAACAAAACCATAAGAAACCCCTCTAACGCAGGGGGAAACTATAACAGAACTCAAAACAGAATCAGCAAACACCCCCAGCCTTGAAATCGGCTTGTGGTAAAACTTTTCAAAAGTCAGCTCACTGGAGCATCCTGCAGCCGCGAGGATATGGTCTATAGGCACGTCCATCACCCTTGCCGCGGAAGTTGATGCCGCCCTGGTGGAATTAGAGTTAGAGAACGGAGATTACGAGATAGAGCATGAAGAGGAGAAAAAAAAGGGAAAAATAGAGAAAGAAAGAAGAAAAGCCAGTTACTTTATTATAAACATCTCGCAAAAGGAATCTACCAACTCGACAGTTTTTCTTCCCCCTTTACCAAGACCCGACACTGGTACTTTTTTGAGGTATTCTTGCACCTTATCCTTGTAATAGATTTATAAATGCAGACCACGTCTTATAGAGTCTGATTTTCCTGCCAGTCGGAGTCTCATATCTTCCAAGTGTAGTGTTTCGAACATAGTTGAAATCCACATATTAACTGTTGGTATAGGAATATTTTTCCAGAATTTTAAGATTAGCTTTTTTCCAGTTATTAAGCCGTATTCAAATAGAGTCTTTTGAAACACGTTTAATTCAGGGCGATCTTCCGATGTTCCAATGAAAATCCAGTCTGCTTTTGGAGTCAGTTTCATTTTAAATACTTTTGTGAAAACTTCAAAAATTTCAGTCCAAAATGTTAGAATTTTTGTACAAAAGACAAATGAGTGTGCTATATTAGTTTCTTGACATTGCCATTTATTACATAGTAGATATGGTATTGGCCAGGTGATGAGCGGTGCCTGGTTTCCTCCAGACGTGACGTTTAGCATTCAGGCCAAAAAGTTCACTCTTGGTTTCATCAGACCAGAGATTCTTGTTTAGGTGCCCTTTGGCAAACTCCAAGCGGGCTGTCATGTGCCTTTTACTGAGGAGTGGCTTCTGTCTAGCCATTTTACCATAAAGGCCGGATTGGTGGAGTGCTGCAGATATAGTTGTTCTTCTGGAAGGTCCTCCCATCTCCACAGAGCAACTCTGGAGCTCTGTCAGAGTGACCATCGGGTTCTTGGTCACCTCCCTGACCAAGGCCCTTCTCCCCCGATTGCTCGGGTGGCCAGCTCTATGAAGAGTCCTGGTGGTTCCAAAGTTCTTCCATTTCAGAATGACGGAGGCCACTGTGCTCTTCGGGACCTGCAATGCTGCAGAAATGGTTTTATACCCTTCCCCAGATCTGTGTCTCGACACAATCCTGTCTCGGAGGCCTACGGACAATTCCTTTGTCTTTATGGCTTGGTTTTTGCTCTAACATGCCCAGTCAATTACAAAATTATTCCATTTTAGAATAAGGCTGTAACCTAACAAAATGTGGAAAAAGTGAAGGGGTCTGAATACTTTCTGAATGCACTGTATATACTCATGCACACATACGTACACACAAAAAAACAAACATGTGCTGCACCATTTGCATATTAAACAGGCCACAACCAAATTCAGCAAGTTTTAGTGTAGTTTTGTTCAGAGATCCAGCGCAGAAACAGGCCATTCCACCCACCGAGTCTGCACCGACCAGCGATCCCCGCACATTAACACTATCCTACACACACCAGGGACAATTTACAATTTTACCAAGCCAATTAACCTACAAACCTGTCCGTCTTTGCATTGTGGGAGAAAACTAGATATACCGGAGAAAACCCACGCTGGGCACGGGGAGGACTACAAACTCCGTACAGGCAGCACCCATAGTCGGGATCGTACCCTGGTCTCGGAGGCAGGACAAAACCTGGCAAGCGTTAGGATGTGTAGGAAGGAACTGCAGATGCTGGTTTAAATCAGAGATCGATACAAAATGCTGGAGTAACTCAGCGGGACAGGCAGCATCCCTGGAGATAAGGAATGGGTAACATTTTGGGTTCAGTCCATCATATTGAGAGTCAGGGGTTTGTTATTCATCCAGATAAATCCAAATTATCACCAGTTCAAATCATTGATTATTTGGGATTTACCATTAATTCAAATCACATGTTGGTAACTTTGCCTAGGGACAAATTGCAACAGTTGATTGAGGACTGTGTTAATCTCCTTGGAGAACAACGACCTTCAATTAGACAAGTAGCTAAGTTGGTTGGTAAATTGGTGGCTGCTTTTCCAGCTGTGCAGTATGGTCCTCTGCATTATCAACAATTACAACGATCAAAGGAACAGGCACTGAGAATACAAATGGGCCATTTTGACAGGCCTATGCAGTTGTCAGTTGGGGCAATTTCCAACACACAATGGTGGATAGTAAATGCTTCAAAAGTTTTAGGAAGGTTTTGCTGGAACCACCTTCAATGATATTACAGACTGATGTAAGTGCACTAAGTTGGGGTGCAACAGATATGTCTTCCAACTGTGGAGGCAGATGGAATGCGGAAGAGACATCCCTTCTTCAATTAAGAGGGATCAATTATTTGGAGTTGTTGGGAACCTGGTATGGGCTTAAGGCTTATTGTTCTACCAGTAGAGACTTGCATGTGCAGGTCCAGATATATGGAAGGATAAGGTGTGAAAACAACAGATCAAAGCAGACGATGAAAAGGAAATGTAGAATTGTTCATTGTTAGCTGAGGGGAAGGTGACAATGCGGCGTATGATCAGTCATTTTTAATGAGGAGGACAGTAGAAATAGTTGGAGAACTATTAGATAGACTGAAGAATGCTGGAGTACCTCAGCGAAACAGGCTGCATCTGGAAGGAATGGCGGACGTTTCGATTAAATTAAACTCAGAGCAGAATGCAAAATGTGGCGTAACTCTAGTAATTTTAGTTCAGTTTAGAAATACAACGTGGAAACTGCCCCTTCGGCCCACCGAGTCCACACTGACTGGCAATCCCTGCACACTAACACTATCCCACACACATGAGAAACAATTTACATTTATACCAGGCTAATTAACCTACAAACCCGTACATCTTTGGAGTGTGCGAGGAAACGGAAGATCTCGGAGAAAACCCACGCAGGTCGCGCAAACTCCGTACAGACAGCACCCGTAGTCAGGATCGAACCTGGGTCTCTGGCAACTCTGCTGCTTCACCACAATGACCGCCTTAGTTGAGATGGTCCTGTTATCACAAGAATGTGTTTCCCCTTTAATTCCAATTTATTTCTCTTAGTTCACATGACAATGTAAATTATCTGTAAACCATATTCTTGTTGTAATCACATATCACTTCTTTATTGAAACAAGAGGCTGATTTACTAAAGGTACTTTCCGCTACAAGAACAGGAGAGGCAACACCTGTTCCTGTACCTCCTCCTTCTCTTCCATCCAGGGACCCCAGCAATCCTTCCAGATGAGACCGTTTCACGCAGCTCAGACAGACACAAAGTGCTGGAGTAACTCAACGGGGTCAGGCAGCATCTCGGGAGAAAAATGATGGATGGCATTTTGGGTCTGGACCATTCTTTATGTGCACCCCGTCTAACGCCATCTACTGCGTCTGATGTTCCTGATGTGGGCTCCTGTACATCGGCGAGACAAAGCGTGGACTCACAGATTGTTTCGCTGAACACATACGCTTGGTCCATCAAGATCTCCCGGCTGCTAACCATTTTAACTCTTCTTCACATTCCCATACTGACCTCTCTGTCCTGGGCCTCCTCCATTGCCAGAGTGAGCCACATGCACACTGGATGAACACATATACTCAGGGCCGGATTTACGTATAAGCTTGACAAGCTTAAGCTTAGACCTCGCGATCTAGGAGGGCCGCACAGAGCCAGATTTACCACTAGGCTTCATAAGCTGAAGTCTAGGGCCTTGAAATCTAAGTGGCCTCCGTTCAAATCTGGGCGGGCCCCCCTCTCTATCTCTCTCTCTCTCTGTCTGTCAATCTCCGTCTCCACCCGCCATCCGTATCCGTGTACGGGCAGCTGGGTCTCCTCTCTCCGCTCGCTCTTCATCCGCCGGCACGACAGGCCGCCTTGCACATGTGCACTGCTACGGCAACTGGTCGGCGCTGAGCACTTTCTCCCTTGTTTTGAATTGTGGGAGATCTGGCCGCCATTGCTGTCCGGTCGCCGCATCGCCGCTGCCGCATAAAACCAACGCAGAATCACTCCCTGAAATAATAGAAATTGCATTAATTGCAATGTGTAACAAGAGTTGAAACACTATATTATAATTTTGCTGCATGTCATTGTTGTATATATCATGTCTTGATTGGTGAATATGTTTAGTTTGATGCAGAAATAATATGTGAATGCTTCATTGAGCATAATTCCAACTGGTAACTACGCACTTCATCCGAGCACATTATCGCACGCGTCAAACAAGCCACCTAAATGACCACCTAAACTGCCATTTGGCAACTTAAAAAGCTGCCAAGGTTGCCTGGCTGACAACAGAGAAACAAAAAGTAAGAGCCCGGCAAGGTGTATAATATTTTTGACACTGTCAAAAAGTTGTTACAGAAGCTGTCACAACGCACTGTAGTCTCTAAACAACCCTTCAGTAATTTTCCTTGCCCTCCATGGGGTGGTAAATTGGATTAGTAAGTATGCAGATGATACCAAGATAGGGGATGTTGTGGATAATGAAGAGGATTTCCAAAGTCTACAGAGTGATTTAGGCCAGTTGGAAAAATGGGCTGAAAGATGGCAGATGGAGTTTAATGCTGATAAATGTGAGGTGCTACACCTTGGCAGGACAAATCAAAATAGGACGTACATGGTAAACGGTAGGGAATTGAAGAATACAGTTGAACAGAGGGATCTGGGAATAACCGTGCATAGTTCCTTGAAGGTAGAATCTCATATAGATAGGGTGGTAAAGAAAGCTTTTGGTATGCTAGCCTTTATAAATCAGAGCATTGAGTATAGAAGCTGGGATGTAATGTTAAAATTGTACAAGACGTTGGTGAGACCAAATCTGGAGTATGGTGTACAATTTTGGTCGCCCAATTATAGGAAGGATGTCAACAAAATAGAGAGGGTACAGAGGAGATTTACTAGAATGTTGCCTGGGTTTCAACAGCTAAGTTACAGAGATAGGTTGAATAAGTTAGGTCTTTATTCTCTGGAGCGCAGAAGGTTAAGGGGTGACTTGATAGAGGTCTTTAAAATGATGAGAGGGATAGACAGAGTTAATGTGGACAAGCTTTTCCCTTTGAGAATAGGGAAGATTCAAACAAGAGGACATGACTTTAGAATTAAGGGACAGAGGTTTAGGGGTAACATGAGGGGGAACTTCTTTACTCAGAGAGTGGTAGCGGTGTGGAATGAGCTTCCAGTGGAAGTGGTGGCGGCAGGTTCGTTGGTATCATTTAAAAATAAATTGGATAGGCATATGGATGAGAAGGGTATGGAGGGTTATGGTATGAGTGCAGGCAGGTGGGACTAAGGGAAAAAAGTTGTTCGGCACGGACTTGAAGGGCCGAGATGGCCTGTTTCCGTGCTGTAATTGTTATATGGTTATATTTCAGAATTAAGCCAATAACTCCACACTAGCACTGGCAATAAATAAATAAATAAACAGTGCAGCTTTCCAGCCCCTTATCTCATTGGCCACACTTGGCTGCAAATCGGTGTCAATCTGGTGGACCGTCCTCCTCTAGTCGTGGGGGTGGGGGATTGGGAGGGGCTTCACAAGTGGCACAGCTTAGGGCCTCTCTTCCTCTAAATCCGGCCCTGCATATACTGCATGGGTAGCTTACAATGGTCTGAACATTCAATTCTCCAATATTAGGTGACTATATAACACTCACTTTCTCCCTTCATCCTGCAGATAACTACCCCTCCCCCATCTCCCCTGGGCTCCACTTGTACTCACACCTATTTCACCCCTCCCTTCCACCTCCATTCCTTCCTCTAGCTTCACACTTCGCAACCCTGCAATCCTTTTCAGTCACATTGTCTGTCTTTTCATTCCTTGCCTTTGTCCAACTATCTGCCTATCAAATAACCCTCTTTACCTGTGTCAGCCTATTACCTGCCTGGCTTTCTCCTGCCTCTCCTCTCTTCCAGCTCTCACCCCCCCCCCACCCACCCACCCGCCAACCTTGCAATCAGTCTAAAGAAGGGTCCCGACCTGAAACCTCACCAATCCATGTTCACGGTGCGGGACGGTGGTGCAGTGGTAGAGTTGCTGCCTTACAGCACTTGCTGCGCCAGAGATCCGGGTTCGATCCCAACTACGGGCGCTGTCTGTACGGAGTTTGTACATTCTCCCCGTGACCACGTGGGTTTTCTCTGAGATCTTCGGTTTCCTCCCACACTCCGAAGACGGACAGGTTTGTGGGTTAATTGGCTTGGGTTGTGTACTTGGCATAAGTGTAAATTGTCACTAGAGTGTGTAGGGATGCTGGTCGGTGTGGACTCGGTGGGCCGAAGGGCCTGTTTTCGTGCTGTATCTCTAAACAAAACCTGAGACATGCCTGACCCGCCAGAAAGTACACAACATTGTTGGTGCTGTCCATGGGATCAAATGTTTTCCCAAAGCCCCGTCTTCAATTCTGACGGCAATCGAAGATCCCAAGTTATTGATCATAGAATAACGAAGATGGTGACCAGATGACATTTCTTATTTCCAGCTGCACCAAATGAACTTAATCTGTTTGTCGATAACATAACAAATGGTTGCTTGATATTGGAAAAACTGGGAACGGCAGAGACTGGAATATCTTGAGCAAATCACAACATTCTGGAGCAGTTGGGTGGCTCTGTCTTGTAGCGGTAGAGTTGCTGCCTGACAGCACCAGAGACCCGGGTTCGATCCCGACTACGGGTGCTGTCTGTACGGAGTTTTCTAAACTCTAGAGATTCTCCTGAATCTTCACAGCACCTTCCCTCCACTCATGCCCACTCTCTTCCTGTTCTCCCCCCATGCCCCACCAATGACATGTCTTCCCCTGGGCCACCCATAGTGAAGCAAAGTCTCTACATCCTTGGAAGGCTTAGGAAGTTTGGAATGTCCCCAGGAACTCTCACCAACGTCTGCAGATGCGCTGTAGAACGCATTTTATCGGGATGAATCACAGCTTGGGAACAGCTCCATCCAAGACCGCAAGAAATTGCAGCGAATTGTGGTCGCAACCCAGACCATCACACAATGCAACCTCATACTACTTCAATAAGGCAGCAGCATAATCAAGGACGAGTCGCACCCTGGTCCCTCCCTCTTCTCACCTCTCCCATCGGTCGAAAGGTGTAAGAGCGTGAAAACCCACACCTCCAGATACAGGGACAGTTTCTTCCCAGCTGTTCGCAGGCAACTGAACCACCCTACCACAAGCAGAGAGTAGTGCTGAACTAATATCCATCTCATCAGGGATCCTCAGACTATCTTTGATCAAACTTTGCTGGCTTTACCTTGTACTAAACATTATTCCCTTATCATGTATCCACACACTGTAAATGGCTCGAGGGCGGGGTGCGAGTCTAGGTGGGGTATATGGAACAGGGGAGGGGGGAGAGGTTTTTGTTAGTTACCTGAAATTGGAGAAGTCAATGCTCATACCGCTGGGGTGTAAACTACCCAAGTGGAATATGAGGAGCTGGTCCTTCAGTTTACATGTGGTCTCTCTCTGCCAATGGAGGAGGCCCAGGACAGAAAGGTCAGTGCGGGAATGGGAGGGGGAGTTAAAATGGTTGGTATATGGGAGGTCCCCTAGGCTTTGGTGGACTGAGCGCAAGTGTTCTATCAATCGATCGTAAGGAGACAAGTAGGGATGCTCGCTGATGATGGCGCCATGTCAAGGGTCAAGAGTGTTCTATTGTCATATGTCCCAGATAGAACAATGAAATTCTCGCTTGCAGCAGCACAACAGAATATGTGAACACAGTACACTGTAAACAATATATTTTACTTCGGAGTCACGTGAGTGACTACGTGAAGACCCCGCCAGCACGCATGCTCGACATATCGTCGAACGCATTGCGGAAGCGACAGTCGGGAGGACCGGCGGCAAAACCACCCGGAAGTCGGTCAGGTCCGCTGACTCCGCTGGGTCGGGACCCGAGGACACCCCGTTCGCTGATAGCGATAGCGGTCGCCTTACCCGCATGGAGCAGTTGGTGGAGCAATTGCTCCAGCGTGACCTGCTTTTGCAGGCGCAGAGTCACAGTGGTTCTCTTCACAGACCCACGCAGCTTCCTATCAAGGACTGTCAAAGGTCTCACCCTCTTCGCAGGGGAGCATTGGGGGTCAGAACTGGGCTGACCCTGAAGAAGGGGACATGGCTGAAGACTCATCTGTGTCAGGGGTGCCGCAAGAAGAATTACTGGGTATGGTCAACAAATTCGCTATGCCTACCCAAAAAGGGCTGTCATTGCATCCTGAGCGGGCAGCCAGTATCAATTACATGGCAACAAACCAGCTGCAGGAACAGCCAATTAACAATACGGCAGATAAATACCTTGCGCCAGAGAATTGTATTTCTCTTAATGTATCTGCTGTCAACAACCCCATTTGGGGCAACATGAGCCCGACCATAAGGAGCCAGGAGGTGAAACTCCAAAGAATCCTCAAGCTACTGGCTGCTGGGATTACAGCAGTAGCCAGAACAGTCGATGGGGTTGAGATGCCTGAAGAGCTGCAAGATGCTCTAGCACTCCAGTGCAATACGCTATTTGAAATTAATAGTTACAGGGAGAGCATCATAATACCTGCACTCAATCCCAAGTTTGAAGGATTATGCAGTCCCAGCAGTGCACAGCCGCCAACATTGCTGTTTGGGGACAACCTCCCAAAACAGGTAAAAGGCCTGGATGAGGAGGCCAAGGCAACCGGCATGATTAAGGTGCCGAACACCTCTAAAACCCCATATCAGCGGCAGCAGCACCCCTACACATTCACCAGGCACCTTTACAACAAGAGACCATTGGTGGTGAAAGCTCGAAGGCCGGCCCACCTGCACAACGGTCTTTTTCATACCATGGCTCAGCCCGGCCTTCTTGGAAAATGCGCCAACCCCACACCACAGCAACACAACAAAACAAGAAGCAAGGACAGAGACAACCAACACAGAACCGCTGGTAACCATGGAGGTAGGTGGGTCTGGTTGCCTCGAAAACATTGTATGTCTAGACTCATCACGGGTTGGGGGACGGTTGCACTTGTTTCGACATGTGTGGAGCACTTTTACCTCTGATCCTTACATACTCGGGAGTATTCAGGGATACGGCGGATGCCGCATCATTATAGATTTGACTGAACTGAATACTTTTGTTCAGTATGCCCATTTCAAAATGGACAAGTTTGTCACAGCCAAACAGCTAATCTCTGACAGGTACTACATGGCTTGCATCGATCTAAAGGATGCATACTATTCATTACCAATACACAAGGATCATCATAAATATCTGAAATTTGTCTGGATGGGACAGCTTTGGCAGTATAAGGCCTTACCCAATGGGCTATCATTGGCACCCAGGCTGTTTACCAAATTGTTAAAACCAGCTTTAGCATATTTGAGGAAACAAAACCATATTGTTATGGCTTACCTTGATGATATTCTCATTGTAGGGGAAAATTTAGAGTTGGCTACATTGGCAGTATCAGCCACAAAGCATCTTTTTCAAAAGCTGGGATTTAACATTCATCCAGATTAATCAAAATTGAGACCCTCCACCACCATGGATTATTTGGGGTTCACTATCGATTCTGTTCAAATGTCAATCACCTTGGTCACCAAACAAAGTGGCAGACTTCACGGAAGCATGTAAAAGCCTCACTAGCATCAGAAAACCATCCATTCAGCAAGTAGCCAGAGTAATTGGGAAACTAGTGGCTGCATTTCCAGCAGCACAATTTGGACCACTCCATTACCAAAATCTACAAAGAGCAAAGATATTAGCTCTTAAAACCCATGCAGGCCATTTTGATAGGCCTATGAAACTACCAGGGAAAGCAAAATTAGAGTTAAATTGGTGGATAGACAATATTCAGCATTGTTCTAACCCCATCACTATCATGAATCCCTCGGTTACATTACAGACTGATGCCAGTACAAAAGGTTGGGGAGCTACTAGTTGTGGTGGCAGATGGAGTGCACAAGAATTAACCCTGTTTGGAGCACTAGGGATTAATTACCTAGAAATGCTGGGAGCATTTCATGGACTCCGGGCCTACTGCTCAGACATGCACCGTTTGCATGTACGATTACAGATTGACAATACTACAGTGGTGGCCTATATTAATCATATGGGTGGAATAAAGTCGATATCATGCGATGAATTGGTTAATATCTGGCACTGGTGCATGGAAAGGAATATTTGGATCTCAGCCACTTACCTTCCAGGTAAGCTAAATACAGTAGCGGACACCAGGTCACGCAAATTCAACGACAACATAGAATGGATGTTGGATCGGAAAGTGTCTGCCGATATTATAGAATGGTATGGGACACCAGATATCGACCTTTTTGCATCCAGATTAAATCACCAACTACCAACATATGTTGCTTGGGAACCAGACCCTGGGGCAGCAGCGTTGGACGCTTTCTCGCTGCATGGGGGGATTTGTCTTTCTATGCATTTCCCCCCTTCTGCCTCATCAGTCGGGTCTTACAAAAAATCAAACAAGACTCAGCAACGGGTATTTTGGTTGTTCCCGACTGGCCTACCCAACCATGGTTCCCAGTAGTAAACAATATGGCCGCAGAACCCTGCATACGGATCAACAAACGGCCGAGCCTTTTGGTACACCCTGTAACAGGGGAAAGTCATCCGTGCCATGACTGAATAAATCTGTTGGTTTGCAGATTCTGAACAGGCCATTTCTGGACTACTGACTCTCTGACAGGACGATAAATGTCATCACAGCGTCATGCAGGGAGTCCACCAGGAAACAATATCTTACATATGTGAAGAAATGGGAAGTGTTCCGCACCAGAACGAATACTTCATACGACACAGCCACCATCACTGAAGTGCTGGAGTTCCTGGCTACCCTTCATTTTGATGAGGGATTGAGCTACAGTGCCATTAATTGTAATTGTAGTGCACTATCCAATTATCTGGGCCGAGGGTGTGATCACCTGGCTGCGGGATCACACCCACTGGTATCTAAACTAATGAGGGGTATATTTAATTCTAATCCCCCAGGCCCAGATACACCCACACTTGGGACATAGGCATAGTGTTGACTATGCTTCGAGGATGGACACCTATATCGGGACTCACACTGGATAAATTAACCTATAAAATGGTTGTGTTAATGGCACTTGTAACAGCACAACGTGTCCAGTCCTTACATAAACTAAGTACGGACGTCATGTATATCACTATTGGCAAGATAACCTTCCTTATACGGGGGTTACTTAAACAGGATAGACCCAGATCCACTGGCCAAAAATTAGAATTTCTGGCCTATCCTGCAGATTGTCGGCTCTGCATTGTGACATATATATTGTGATATATAGAGGTCATCAAGAGTTTCAGGACACAGAGATTGCTTTACTCATTAGCCACAAATGCCCTCACCATAAGGTCACAGTACAAACCATTTCCAGATGGTTAATGGTGGTATTGGGTGCAGCGGGGGTGGACACTAATATTTTTAAATCTCACTCCTCCAGGGCTGCATCCACATCAGCAGCTAGGATGATGGAAGTTCCAATGGTCCACATCCTTGCAACAGCGGGTTGAAGTAATGAACTGACTTTTCAGAGCTTCTATTATAAACCCGTGGCCACTCCCGAGACATTTGCAGGAAAAATGTTAAGTTCTGTTTCATGATTTACCCCAGTGTAAGGGCATTATTATTTTAGGTATGAACTAAATACCTTTTTTGTTTTCAGCACAGATCATGTCTGAAATACGTTACGTCCTCCATTTCCTAGCATGGCAGTGTGTGAGCATTGACTCATTCCAGGGCATGAAATCACAGAGCTTTGAAATCTTCACGTAGTCACTCACGTGACTCCGAAGTAAAACAGTAAGATTAAACGAGAACTTACCAGCTTGAAGTTTGATCTTTATTTCATGAGGAGTCGAGTTGAGGGGCTACATGAAGAACCCCGTACAGTCTTTGGTGCGTCAATCTTCAAAGCAGCGGAGTGAACTCACAGATAACAATGACTGAAGTATAATGGTAAGAGAACAAAGAGCAGAACAACCAGATGAAATCTATGAGGGCTGGGAGCGGAGGGCACGTAGTCCCTCAAATCAACTCCTCATAAAATAAAGATCAAACTGGTAAGTACTCATTTAATCTTACTATTTTACTTCGGAGTCACGTTTGTGACTACGTGAAGACTTCAAAGCTCTGTGATTTCACGCCGCAGACCCAAATCCGGCGTTGGCACTGCATCGATTGACTCAAAAGTTGTTAACAATCAATAATGCATCAATAATAACTTTTCTTAAATGAATAACAGTTTATTTACAAACAAAACCATAAGAAACCCCTCTAACACAGGGGGAAACTATAACAGAACTCAAAACAGAATCAGCAAACACCCCCAGCCTTGAAATCGGCTTGTGGTAAAACTTTTCAAAAGTCAGCTCACTGGAGCATCCTGCAGCCGCGAGGATATGGTCTATAGGCACGTCCATCACCCTTGCCGCGGAAGTTGATGCCGCCCTGGTGGAATGAGATTTGAATTTATCAGTATCAATCCCAGCACTTCCCAGAACCTGCTTTAACCGCCTTGAAATTGTTTGCACCGACACCTTACTGTGTGGTTTTTTGTGGCTAATAAATAATGCAGACTGTGTTCCACGTAGGGCTTTAGTAACCTCAATGGAGCAGGTTTTCATCATCGATCTCTCTGTACTTTGCTCCGTTCATCTTTCCCTCAGCATGAAGCTGCCACCACCATGCTTCACCGTAGGTATGGTATTTTTTTTTAAATTAATATCTTTATTTATTAGAGGTACCGCAAGTTACATCAGTGTACATCCCATATATAGTATTACAATCATTGTACCCCTTAATTTTTTTAAGCTTTATAAAAGAAAGAAAAGAGAAAGAAATATCAACAGAGAAAGTAGAAGTGAAAAAGCGTGGCAGAGGGAAAGGGAACCCTGGGGCGAAGAGTTAGAGAACGGAGATTACGAGATAGAGCATGAAGAGGAGAAAAAAAAGGGAAAAATAGAGAAAGAAAGAAGAAAAGCCAGTTACTTTATTATAAACATCTCGCAAAAGGAATCTACCAACTCGACAGTTTTTCTTCCCCCTTTACCAAGACCCGACACTGGTACTTTTTTGAGGTATTCTTGCACCTTATCCTTGTAATAGATTTATAAATGCAGACCACGTCTTATAGAGTCTGATTTTCCTGCCAGTCGGAGTCTCATATCTTCCAAGTGTAGTGTTTCGAACATAGTTGAAATCCACATATTAACTGTTGGTATAGGAATATTTTTCCAGAATTTTAAGATTAGCTTTTTTCCAGTTATTAAGCCGTATTCAAATAGAGTCTTTTGAAACACGTTTAATTCAGGGCGATCTTCCGATGTTCCAATGAAAATCCAGTCTGCTTTTGGAGTCAGTTTCATTTTAAATACTTTTGTGAAAACTTCAAAAATTTCAGTCCAAAATGTTAGAATTTTTGTACAAAAGACAAATGAGTGTGCTATATTAGTTTCTTGACATTGCCATTTATTACATAGTAGGTATGGTATTGGCCAGGTGATGAGCGGTGCCTGGTTTCCTCCAGACGTGACGTTTAGCATTCAGGCCAAAAAGTTCATTCTTGGTTTCATCAGACCAGAGATTCTTGTTTAGGTGCCCTTTGGCAAACTCCAAGCGGGCTGTCATGTGCCTTTTACTGAGGAGTGGCTTCTGTCTAGCCATTTTACAATAAAGGCCGGATTGGTGGAGTGCTGCAGATATAGTTGTTCTTCTGGAAGGTCCTCCCATCTCCACAGAGCAACTCTGGAGCTCTGTCAGAGTGACCATCGGGTTCTTGGTCACCTCCCTGACCAAGGCCCTTCTCCCCCGATTGCTCGGGTGGCCAGTTCTATGAAGAGTCCTGGTGGTTCCAAAGTTCTTCCATTTCAGAATGACGGAGGCCACTGTGCTCTTCGGGACCTGCAATGCTGCAGAAATGGTTTTATACCCTTCCCCAGATCTGTGTCTCGACACAATCCTGTCTCGGAGGCCTACGGACAATTCCTTTGTCTTTATGGCTTGGTTTTTGCTCTAACATGCCCAGTCAATTACAAAATTATTCCATTTTAGAATAAGGCTGTAACCTAACAAAATGTGGAAAAAGTGAAGGGGTCTGAATACTTTCTGAATGCACTGTATATACTCATGCACACATACGTACACACAAAAAAACAAACATGTGCTGCACCATTTGCATATTAAACAGGCCACAACCAAATTCAGCAAGTTTTAGTGTAGTTTTGTTCAGAGATCCAGCGCAGAAACAGGCCATTCCACCCACCGAGTCTGCACCGACCAGCAATCCCCGCACATTAACACTATCCTACACACACCAGGGACAATTTACAATTTTACCAAGCCAATTAACCTACAAACCTGTCCGTCTTTGCATTGTGGGAGAAAACTAGATATACCGGAGAAAACCCATGCTGGGCACGGGGAGGACTACAAACTCCGTACAGGCAGCACCCATAGTCGGGATCGTACCCTGGTCTCGGAGGCAGGACAAAACCTGGCAAGCGTTAGGATGTGTAGGAAGGAACTGCAGATGCTGGTTTAAATCAGAGATCGATACAAAATGCTGGAGTAACTCAGCGGGACAGGCAGCATCCCTGGAGATAAGGAATGGGTAACATTTTGGGTTCAGTCCATCATATTGAGAGTCAGGGGTTTGTTATTCATCCAGATAAATCCAAATTATCACCAGTTCAAATCATTGATTATTTGGGATTTACCATTAATTCAAATCACATGTTGGTAACTTTGCCCAGGGACAAATTGCAACAGTTGATTGAGGACTGTGTTAATCTCCTTGGAGAACAACGACCTTCAATTAGACAAGTAGCTAAGTTGATTGGTAAATTGGTGGCTGCTTTTCCAGCTGTGCAGTATGGTCCTCTGCATTATCAACAATTACAACAATCAAAGGAACAGGCACTGAGAATACAAATGGGCCATTTTGACAGGCCTATGCAGTTGTCAGTTGGGGCAATTTCCAACACACAATGGTGGATAGTAAATGCTTCAAAAGTTTTAGGAAGGTTTTGCTGGAACCACCTTCAATGATATTACAGACTGATGTAAGTGCACTAAGTTGGGGTGCAACAGATATGTCTTCCAGCTGTGGAGGCAGATGGAATGCGGAAGAGACATCCCTTCTTCAATTAAGAGGGATCAATTATTTGGAGTTGTTGGGAACCTGGTATGGGCTTAAGGCTTATTGTTCTACCAGTAGAGACTTGCATGTGCAGGTCCAGATATATGGAAGGATAAGGTGTGAAAACAACAGATCAAAGCAGACGATGAAAAGGAAATGTAGAATTGTTCATTGTTAGCTGAGGGGAAGGTGACAATGCGGCGTATGATCAGTCATTTTTAATGAGGAGGACAGTAGAAATAGTTGGAGAACTATTAGATAGACTGAAGAATGCTGGAGTACCTCAGCGAAACAGGCTGCATCTGGAAGGAATGGCGGACGTTTCGATTAAATTAAACTCAGAGCAGAATGCAAAATGTGGCGTAACTCTAGTAATTTTAGTTCAGTTTAGAAATACAACGTGGAAACTGCCCCTTCGGCCCACCGAGTCCACACTGACTGGCAATCCCTGCACACTAACACTATCCCACACACGAGGAACAATTTACATTTATACCAGGCTAATTAACCTACAAACCCGTACATCTTTGGAGTGTGCGAGGAAACGGAAGATCTCGGAGAAAACCCACGCAGGTCGCGCAAACTCCGTACAGACAGCACCCGTAGTCGGGATCGAACCCGGGTCTCTGGCAACTCTGCTGCTTCACCACAATGACCGCCTTAGTTGAGATGGTCCTGTTATCACAAGAATGTGTTTCCCCTTTAATTCCAATTTATTTCTCTTAGTTCACATGACAATGTAAATTATCTGTAAACCATATTCTTGTTGTAATCACATATCACTTCTTTATTGAAACAAGAGGCTGATTTACTAAAGGTACTTTCCGCTACAAGAACAGGAGAGGCAACACCTGTTCCTGTACCTCCTCCTTCTCTTCCATCCAGGGACCCCAGCAATCCTTCCAGATGAGACCGTTTCACGCAGCTCAGACAGACACAAAGTGCTGGAGTAACTCAACGGGGTCAGGCAGCATCTCGGGAGAAAAATGATGGATGGCATTTTGGGTCTGGACCATTCTTTATGTGCACCCCGTCTAACGCCATCTACTGCGTCTGATGTTCCTGATGTGGGCTCCTGTACATCGGCGAGACAAAGCGTGGACTCACAGATTGTTTCGCTGAACACATACACTTGGTCCATCAAGATCTCCCGGCTGCTAACCATTTTAACTCTTCTTCACATTCCCATACTGACCTCTCTGTCCTGGGCCTCCTCCATTGCCAGAGTGAGCCACATGCACACTGGATGAACACATATACTCAGGGCCGGATTTACGTATAAGCTTGACAAGCTTAAGCTTAGACCTCGCGATCTAGGAGGGCCGCACAGAGCCAGATTTACCACTAGGCTTCATAAGCTGAAGTCTAGGGCCTTGAAATCTAAGTGGCCTCCGTTCAAATCTGGGCGGGCCCCCCTCTCTATCTCTCTCTCTCTCTGTCTGTCAATCTCCGTCTCCACCCGCCATCCGTATCCGTGTACGGGCAGCTGGGTCTCCTCTCTCCGCTCGCTCTTCATCCGCCGGCACGACAGGCCGCCTTGCACATGTGCACTGCTACGGCAACTGGTCGGCGCTGAGCACTTTCTCCCTTGTTTTGAATTGTGGGAGATCTGGCCGCCATTGCTGTCCGGTCGCCGCATCGCCGCGGCCGCATAAAACCAACGCAGAATCACTCCCTGAAATAATAGAAATTGCATTAATTGCAATGTGTAACAAGAGTTGAAACACTATATTATAATTTTGCTGCATGTCATTGTTGTATATATCATGTCTTGATTGGTGAATATGTTTAGTTTGATGCAGAAATAATATGTGAATGCTTCATTGAGCATAATTCCAACTGGTAACTACGCACTTCATCCGAGCACATTATCGCACGCGTCAAACAAGCCACCTAAATGACCACCTAAACTGCCATTTGGCAACTTAAAAAGCTGCCAAGGTTGCCTGGCTGACAACAGAGAAACAAAAAGTAAGAGCCCGGCAAGGTGTATAATATTTTTGACACTGTCAAAAAGTTGTTACAGAAGCTGTCACAACGCACTGTAGTCTCTAAACAACCCTTCAGTAATTTTCCTTGCCCTCCATGGGGTGGTAAATTGGATTAGTAAGTATGCAGATGATACCAAGATAGGGGATGTTGTGGATAATGAAGAGGATTTCCAAAGTCTACAGAGTGATTTAGGCCAGTTGGAAAAATGGGCTGAAAGATGGCAGATGGAGTTTAATGCTGATAAATGTGAGGTGCTACACCTTGGCAGGACAAATCAAAATAGGACGTACATGGTAAACGGTAGGGAATTGAAGAATACAGTTGAACAGAGGGATCTGGGAATAACCGTGCATAGTTCCTTGAAGGTAGAATCTCATATAGATAGGGTGGTAAAGAAAGCTTTTGGTATGCTAGCCTTTATAAATCAGAGCATTGAGTATAGAAGCTGGGATGTAATGTTAAAATTGTACAAGACGTTGGTGAGACCAAATCTGGAGTATGGTGTACAATTTTGGTCGCCCAATTATAGGAAGGATGTCAACAAAATAGAGAGGGTACAGAGGAGATTTACTAGAATGTTGCCTGGGTTTCAACAGCTAAGTTACAGAGATAGGTTGAATAAGTTAGGTCTTTATTCTCTGGAGCGCAGAAGGTTAAGGGGTGACTTGATAGAGGTCTTTAAAATGATGAGAGGGATAGACAGAGTTAATGTGGACAAGCTTTTCCCTTTGAGAATAGGGAAGATTCAAACAAGAGGACATGACTTTAGAATTAAGGGACAGAGGTTTAGGGGTAACATGAGGGGGAACTTCTTTACTCAGAGAGTGGTAGCGGTGTGGAATGAGCTTCCAGTGGAAGTGGTGGCGGCAGGTTCGTTGGTATCATTTAAAAATAAATTGGATAGGCATATGGATGAGAAGGGTATGGAGGGTTATGGTATGAGTGCAGGCAGGTGGGACTAAGGGAAAAAAGTTGTTCGGCACGGACTTGAAGGGCCGAGATGGCCTGTTTCCGTGCTGTAATTGTTATATGGTTATATGGTTATATTTCAGAATTAAGCCAATAACTCCACACTAGCACTGGCAATAAATAAATAAATAAACAGTGCAGCTTTCCAGCCCCTTATCTCATTGGCCACACTTGGCTGCAAATCGGTGTCAATCTGGTGGACCGTCCTCCTCTAGTCGTGGGGGTGGGGGATTGGGAGGGGCTTCACAAGTAGCACAGCTTAGGGCCTCTCTTCCTCTAAATCCGGCCCTGCATATACTGCATGGGTAGCTTACAATGGTCTGAACATTCAATTTTCCAATATTAGGTGACTACATAACACTCACTTTCTCCCTTCATCCTGCAGATAACTACCCCTCCCCCATCTCCCCTGGGCTCCACTTGTACTCACACCTATTTCACCCCTCCCTTCCACCTCCATTCCTTCCTCTAGCTTCACACTTCGCAACCCTGCAATCCTTTTCAGTCACATTGTCTGTCTTTTCATTCCTTGCCTTTGTCCAACTATCTGCCTATCAAATAACCCTCTTTACCTGTGTCAGCCTATTACCTGCCTGGCTTTCTCCTGCCTCTCCTCTCTTCCAGCTCTCACCCCCCCTCCCCCCCCCCCCCCACCCACCCACCCGCCAACCTTGCAATCAGTCTAAAGAAGGGTCCCGACCTGAAACCTCACCAATCCATGTTCACGGTGCGGGACGGTGGTGCAGTGGTAGAGTTGCTGCCTTACAGCACTTGCTGCGCCAGAGATCCGGGTTCGATCCCAACTACGGGCGCTGTCTGTACGGAGTTTGTACATTCTCCCCGTGACCACGTGGGTTTTCTCTGAGATCTTCGGTTTCCTCCCACACTCCGAAGACGGACAGGTTTGTGGGTTAATTGGCTTGGGTTGTGTACTTGGCATAAGTGTAAATTGTCACTAGAGTGTGTAGGGATGCTGGTCGGTGTGGACTCGGTGGGCCGAAGGGCCTGTTTCCGTGCTGTATCTCTAAACAAAACCTGAGACATGCCTGACCCGCCAGAAAGTACACAACATTGTTGGTGCTGTCCATGGGATCAAATGTTTTCCCAAAGCCCCGTCTTCAATTCTGACGGCAATCGAAGATCCCAAGTTATTGATCATAGAATAACGAAGATGGTGACCAGATGACATTTCTTATTTCCAGCTGCACCAAATGAACTTAATCTGTTTGTCGATAACATAACAAATGGTTGCTTGATATTGGAAAAACTGGGAACGGCAGAGACTGGAATATCTTGAGCAAATCACAACATTCTGGAGCAGTTGGGTGGCTCTGTCTTGTAGCGGTAGAGTTGCTGCCTGACAGCACCAGAGACCCGGGTTCGATCCCGACTACGGGTGCTGTCTGTACGGAGTTTGTATTTTCTCCCCGTGACTGTATGGGTTTTCTCTGAGATCTTTCGTTTCCTCCCACAGTCCATAGACACGCAGGTTTGTAGCTTAATTGGTTTGCTAAGTTTAAAAAATGTCAAAATTTTCCCTGGTGTGTAGGATAGTGTTAGTGTGCGATTACCACTGGTCGGCGCGGACTCGGTGGGCCGAAGGGCCTGTTTCCGCACTGTATCTCTAAACTAAACTAATCTAATCTAAACAAAACACAATGGGCCAGGCAGCATCTGTGAAAGAAAACAGACAGATGACATTTTGAGGCGGGATCGTTCTTCAGTCTGAAGAAAGGTCCAGACCCAAAATGTTGATTCCAGTTTAAGTTAGAGGTGCAGGAAAGGGAAATTTCTTTCATTTCAAGAGTTAAAAGATATCTACGGATTGCACCCAAATAACTTGTTTAGGTATTTACAAATTAGAGATTATATCAAATCAAACATGCAAGATTATAAAAATAGAGAACTAGGATTATTGGATGAAGTGCTCAACAAACATCCAAATACAGAAAAACTAAGAGCATATATATATATAATACTCTTTTGGATAGGGAAATTCCAACAACAGAATCATACCGACAAATATGGGAAAATGAAACTGGCTTATCTATATTAAAAGACACTTGGGAAGAAAGTCTACAATGTATACACCGATGTTCGTTAAATGCCAGACATACCTTGATACAATTCAAAGTATTACATAGATTACATTATTCAAAAATGAAATTAAATAGAATTTTTCCTAACATCTCCCCTATTTGTGATAAATGTCAGAATTCAGAAGCTAATTTAACGCATAGTTTTGTAACATGTACAAAACTTAATAGTCATTGGACTGAAATTTTTAAAATCATCTCTATAGTTCTTAAAATTAAATTGGATCCTGACCTAAAACTAATAATATTAGGAGTTTCAGATTCAAATCTAATATTTACAGTAAATCAAAGAAATGTTCTTGATTACTGTTTAATAATTGGACAAAAATTCATATTAAAATTCTGGAAGGGAACATTATCCCCCACAATTAAAATGTGGACAGTGGAAATGTTGGAGACGTTGCAATTGGAGAGAATCAGGTTTGTCCTAATGGACAAATATGAACTTTTTGAACAAATATGGTCTCCATTCACTGACTATATGAAAGGGTAGCTGAGCTCAGCATTGTAACTCAATAAATACCCATTGGTAGGATTAGATGAAAAGATCTATTCTGGGATTTGTATACACGTCTCTATAGATATTGTTATGTGAAATTGTTCTATTCATTGTTAAGATGTAGACTTCAATTTTTTTTAGTATAATAATTGTTTGCTTGTATTACTTTTTATTGTTTTTTTGTTTTGTTTTTTATAATTTCTTTTTTTATTTTTTATTTTAATTTTTTTTAAATATAGAATCATAATCAATATTATTTAAGCACAATCTTCATTGATTATACACCTTTTCTTTCACCTCTTCACTTTCTTTACTTTCTAAAAAAAAATAGAAGCTTATATAAATCATTCCGTAATATCTGCATAACTTCTGAAACAAGTTAAATGAGTATTTGAAAAACTGTTATATCATTGGCAATATGCATTGCTTCTATTAAAAATATTTTTAAAAAAAAGAAATGCAGCATGATTGGAAGATACAGTATGGAAACACGCCCTTCAGGCCAGCAAGTCCACGCTGATCAGCCATGATCACATTGAATGGCTCGAAGGGCCGAATGGCCTACACCTATCGTCTATTGTCTATTGGCCATCGATCACCCATTCACGTTAGTTCTATGTTATCCCATTTTCTTGTCCACTTCCAATGCATTAGAGGCAATGTTAAAGAGGCCAATTGTTTATTTGAGATTCATTTATATTGTCGCTAAGTATTCTCTCTGCAAACATGAATTTGTTTAGTTTCGTTAGAATACAGCGTGGAAACAGGCCCTCCGGCCCACCAAGTCCATGCCGACCAGCGATCCATGCTCATTAACACTACCCTACACACACCGGGAACTATTTATACTTACACCAAGCCAATTTTACCTACAAAACTGTACGTCTTTGGAATGTGGGAAGAAACAGAAGATCTCGGAGAAAACCCACGCGGTTACGGGGAGAACGTACAAACTCCGTACAGAGAACACCCATCGGCGGGATCGAACCCGGTTTTCAGATGCTGCAAGCGCTGGATGGCAGCAACTCTACCGCTGCGCCACCGTGCCGCCCCAAAATTTCTGAGGGTCCAGTTTAAACCCCCCCCCCCCCCCCCCCACTCTTGTAATAATACCAGCTGGTAGATGTAGAGTCACGGGCCTTGCACTGTGGCTGAACATCGAATTGCAATCTGCATAGAAGTGCTGGGGCAATGCCTAAGCTGCCAGTGATGTTTTCTGACAGTTTTATTTCCTTGGTCTGATTCTCCAAATCCCGGTTTCCAAACATCAATGCTCATCTCACAGTAGAGTGATAAATCTGTCTGAGTCCACAACAGGATCCTGAACGTGAAAAAAAACTTCAAAGCCAAGCAGAGTGTGTTGCTGCCTCCATATGTGGACGGGGAGGATGACACCGATGTAGCAGACATCCCCACAGATGTGTCTGATACCAGATGAAGGATTGTCCACAGCTGTAGCATTGGCTCCATTTAATGTTGTCCACAATCACACCAATATGTGGCATTGACCTTCTGTTTACAAACACCTCCCCCCCCCCCCCCCATCCTAGTTCTCCAACTGAGGTCAAAGGCAAATTGGAGGAACAGCACCGCATATTTCGCTGGGGTAGCTTACAACACTGTGGTGTGGTAATGATTTATCTAACTTCAAGTAACCCCAGCATTCCTTATCTCTCTCTATCCCCCCCCCCCCCCTCCACCCAAACCGCACCAGCATCTTGTTCTCACCTAGCAAACAGCAAACAATGGACTATTTCCGTTATCATCATGCATAACATATATAACATATATAACAATTACAGCACGGAAACAGGCCTTCTCGGCCCTTCCAGTCCGTGCCGACCATTTATTTTTCCCTAGTCCCATCTACCTGCACTCAGACCATACCCCTCAATTCCCTTCCCGTCCATATACCTATCCACTTTACTTTTAAATGTTAAAATCGATCCTGCCTCCACCACTTCTGCAGGAAGATCATTCAACAGAGCCACCACTCTCTGAGTAAAGAAGTTCCCCCTCATGTTCCCCCTAAACTTCTGTCCCTTAATTCTCATGTCATGCCCTCTTGTTTGAATCTTTCCTACCCTCAATGGGAAAAGCTTACCCACGTCAACTCTGTCTATCCCTTTCATCATTTTAAAGACCTCAATCAAGTCCCCCCTTAACCTTCTGCGCTCCAAAGAATAAAGACCTAACTTGTTCAACCTTTCTCTGTAACTCAGTTGCTGAAACTTTCATTCATTTGTTCTAGAAGTGTTTAAGAAGGAACTGCAGATGCTGGAAAATCGAGGTAGAAAAAATGCTGGAGAAACTCAGCGGGTGAGGCATTTGTTCTATATCTCTACATGACCGTCTATATCTCTCGTTTATAATATTCGAGGATGTTTCCACTAGTGGGAGAGTCTAGGACTTAAAGGACGTTCTTTTAGGAAGGAGACGAGGAGGAGTCTTTAGTCAGAGGGTGGTAAATCTGAGGAATTCTTAGCTACAGAAGGCTGTGGAGGCCAAGTCAGTGGATATTTTTTTAAGGCAGAGATAAATAGATTCTCGATTAGTACGGGTGTCAGGGGTTATGAGGAGAAGGCAGGAGAATGGAGTTGGGAGGGAGAGATAGATCATGGTGGAGAAGACGATGGGCTGAATGGCCTCATTCTACTTTTATTCCTTATGACCTCATTCCCTTCCCCCTGACTCTCAGTCTTTGGTAGCAGTGAGTGCTTCACCCAGTACAAGTTTGCCATCAGCATGTGGTGAGGTGCCGTCTGGTGTCAGGATAGCCGAGGGGAATTCTGGCAGCAGGTAGTACGGATGGAGCGCCATGATGCGCCGCTGCCTCACAGTTCCGGGGACTCGGGTTTCATCCTGACATCAGGTGCTGTCTATGTGGAGTTTGCAGGCCATGGCCATCTGAAGCTCTGGTTTCCTCCCTTGATCCAAGAGTGTGCTGGCCGGCTGTAAATGCCCCATTAATGAAGGTTACTGCAGCCCGGTGGTTTCTCGTGTCTCCGGGAGCGCCCTAACCAGTACTGGGGTGAGGTTCAGGGCTTGGCGTGTCTGCTGCCCATTCAGCCCCGCACGGTTGGGGGACGTGGCGGTCCCGGCGAGCACGTGCTCCCCACCACCGGGGTATCTAACCGTGAAGTGCCGTCCCTACCACCTGTTATGGGAAATCACCTTGACTACCGTGGACATGACGCTGCACCTCACCCCAGGCCGATGCTAACATCACCGTTGGTGAAACAACCGTTACCGCGACCCATGTAACAAAGTACCTCTCGGCCTTGTTCATAATAGTCATAAGATTTCAATCTTTAGACTTTAAACTTTAGAGATACAACACGGAAACAGGCCACTCGGCCCATCACATCCGCACCGACCCACAATCCCCGCACACTAACACTACCCTACACACACTAGGGACAATTTACAATTTTACCAAATCCAATTAATCTCCAAACCCGTGTGTCGGAAAGATCTGCAGAAGTTAGTTTAAATTAAAGATAGACACAAAATGCTGGAGTGACTCTGCGGGACAGGCAGGATCTCTGGAGAGACGGAATGGGTGATGTTTCGGGTCGAGACCCTTCATACACTGAAGAATCCATTCTCCCATTCCTTCTCTCCACAACTGCGCTCTTCTAACACTGTTAGATTAGGGTGAAGCCATTGAACGCAGGCTGTCCGCATTTGACATCTTTATCAGCACAGACTATGTGGGCCGAAGGGCCTGTTTATTGATCTGCAAAAAAACACGTTGCTGGAGTAACTGAACAGGTCAGAAAGTATCTCTGGAGGACCTGGATAGGTGACACGTTTCAACTGCTCCCGCCCCCCCCCCCCCTTTCCTCTTCCCCCCCATCCACAAACTCTGGCTTCACATCTCGCCCCTCCTGTCTTCCTAACTTTTCATCTTTGACCTTTGTCACTTATTCAACCCATCTGCCAGTCAAACCCTTTCCCCTCACCTGTATGCACCTATCACTTGCCACCTATCACTTCTACCCCCCCCCCCCACACACACTTTTCCAACTTTCTCCCCCCACGACAATCACTGTCCCAACCCAAAACGTCACCGATCCATGTACTTCAGAGATGCTGCCTGACCCTCTGAGGTAGTCCAGCTCTTTATGTCCTTTTTGGTAAGTCGGCATCTGCAGTTCCTTGTATCTCCGTTGTATTGTTCGATGTTTAGGTTAAGGACCCCACTTGGCTTGTCTGAAGACTTTAAGAGCCTCCGGTATGTAAGAAAAACTCACCTGTGTGATTCTGTGAGCTGGTGGATCGACGTTTCATGTCCTCTTCAGTATTTCTGATGCTATCTCATCACAGTGGCGCACCGGTAGAGTTGCTGCCTTACAGCGCTGGCAGAGCCAGAGACCCGGGTTCGATCCCATCCACGGGTACTGTCTGTACGGACACATCCGTACCACGTGGGCTTTCTCCAAAATCTTCGGTTTCTTCCCACACTCCAAAGACGTACAGGTTTGTAGGCTAATTGGCTTGGTGTATGTGTAAATAGTCCCTGGTGTGCGTGGGATAGTATTAGTGTGCGGGGATTGTTCAGGGCTTGGACACGCTAGAGGCAGGAAATATGTTCCCGACGTTTGGGGGAGTCCAGAACCAGGGGCCTCAGTTTAAGAATAAGGAGTAAGCCATATAGAACGGAGACGAGGAAACACTTTTTCTCACAGAGAGTGGTGAGTGTGGAATTCTCTGCCTCAGAGGGCGGTGGAGGCCGGTTCTCTGGGTGCTTTCAAGAGAGAGTTAGATACGGCTCTTAAAAATAGCAGAGTCATGGGGATATGGGGAGAAGGCAGGAACGGGGTACTGATTGGGTGATGATCAGCCGTGATCACATTGAATGGCGGTGCTGGCTCGAAGGGCCGAATGGCCTACTCCTGCACCTATTGTCTATTGGGATCGCTGGTGGGTGCAGACGCGGTGGACCGAAGGGCCTATTTTTGCGCTGTATCTCCAGACTAAACTAAACATGCACAAACAAGAGAGCATCGGCAAAATGTGGTCAGAAAACCCTTCCTGCCTTCTTGCCCAAGATCAATTCACACATTGTTCTTAAAAAATGTGTACAGGATGTTGAACAGGAACTGCAGCCTTACCTGATGTCCATTATCCCCCAATAATCTAGCTCTGCCATGTGTATCCACTTACACAACTGTCTGAAGAAGGGCCTCGTCCCGAAACGTCACCCATTCCTTCTCTCCAGAGATGCTGCCTGTCCCGCCGAGTTACTCCAGCATTTCATGTCTATCTTCGGTGTAAACCAGCATCTGCAGTTCCTTCCTACACACTTGTGGCCCTGGATGACATTTGCTTTCTCCGCACATGCTCAGGATTTAACCTGAAGCCTTCTGATCACCAACATTTAGAGTTTCAGTGTTATAGGGTCACAGAGTGATACAGTGTGGAAACAGGCCCTTCAGCCCAACCTGCCCACACCGGCCAACGTGCCCCAGCGACACTAGTCCCACCTGCCAGCATTTTCTCCATATCCCTCCAAACCTGTCCTGTCCATGTACCTGTCTATCTGTTTCTTAAATCTTGTGATAGTCACAGCCTCAACTACCTCCTCTGGCAGCTCGTTCCATACACCCACCACCCTTTGTGTGAAAAATCTACCACTCAGATTCCTATTAAATCTTTCCACCTTCAACTTAAACCTATGATCTCCTGTCCCCAATTCCCCTACTCTGGGCAAGAGGCTTTGTGCATCTACCCGATCTATTCCTCTCATGATTTTATACACCTATGTAAGATCATCCCTCATCCTCCTGCGCTCCAAGGAACAGAGAGGAGAGTACTCAACCTCTTCTGACAGCTCAGACCCTCTATCCCTGGCAACATCCTTGTAAATCGTTGCTGCATTGTTTCCAGCTTGACAACATCTTTCCAATAACACGGTGCCCAGAACTGAACACAGTACTCTGTAGAAGAGTCTCGACCTGAAACACCACCCATACCATCTCTCCTGAGATGCTGCCTGTCCCACTGAGTTACTCCAGCATCTATGCATCTACCCAGTCTATTCCTCTCATGATTTTACACGCAGCGGGCAGTACTTCTACTGAATCTGGCTCTGGGATAGCTTTGAAGCTGGTCAGAGATGTCTTTATGATGTTTGAGTGTGTTTGTACAGCTACGAATGTGAGTGCAAGAACGGAGAATGGCCCTTCAACCTTCCTCCGTCATTCATTGCAATCATTGGTGATCCTTGTGCATTTAGAACATAGAACAGTAAAGCACAAGACCAGGCCCTTCGGCCCACAATGCTTGCACTGAACTTGATGCCATGAAACGCATCTCCTCTGCTTGCTTGTGATCCATAGCCCTCCATTCCCTACATATCCAAGTGCACTTTAGCCCACGATTTCCGTAATCTCTGATAGTCCAGGCCATCAAAGATATGTTCAAAGATAGTGTGGCACGGTGGTGCAGCCTTAGAGTTGCTGCCTCACAGCGCCAGAGACCCGGGTTCGATCCTGACTACGGGTGCTATTTGTAGGAAGTTTGTACGTTCTCCCTGTGACTTGCGTGGGTTTTCTCCGAGTTATTCGATCTCCTCCAAAAATCCAAAGACGTGCAGGTTTGTAGGTTAATTAGCTTGGTATAAATGTAAAATGTCCCTAGTGTGTGTGTGTAGGACAGTGTTAAGGGCCTGTCCCACTAGCATGCAACTCCATGCGATGAGCGCGACCTAATGTGGTCGCTTGAGCCGTCCGGCGTCGCGGGGCCGGTCCCACTTCGATCGCCGGAGCCGTGCGGAATTGTGCGGAGTTCGTCCCGACATCGCACGGGGCTCCGAAAAACTGACTATGTTCAAAAATTCCGCGCAGCAACGGCTTGTCGGCTCGCAGTCGCCTCGACGCAGTACACACCGCCTCGACGTCGTGCCTCCGTGACCCTCTCTGTAGGTGCCTCCATGGCCCTGTCTGTGTGTGGCTCCGTGGCCCTCTGTGTGTGTGTGTGCCTCTGTGCCCCTCTCTGTGTGTCCCTCTCTGCCCTGGCGAACTTACCTTAAGACTTCGCTCCAAGTTCGCCTCACTTTGCGCCGCGTTGCGCCACTTACCCGACCTCCGCGCGGCCCTCACTGCCGGTTTGGTCGCGCTTGCCGCATGCAGGCGCATGCTGGTGGGAACGGCCCTGTACAGGGATCACCCGACCTCCGCGCGGCCCCCGCTTCTAGTTTGATCGCGTTCTTCGCATGGAGTCGCATGCTGGTGGGACGGGCCGTTTAGGGGCTGCTTCCACGCTGTATCTCTAAACTAAACTAAATATTTCCCTCTCAGCCTCGAACAAACTCAATAAATGAGGAAGAACACACTTTCAAAAGCAGGTGCTAATTACAAAATACAAATCCAAATTGCCTTTAGTGTCATTCAAACAAACAGAGGTTTGAACGAAATTTCATTCCCTGCAGTTATAACAATAAAATAAACACAACACATGATTAGCACAGTTTCACACAAACATCCATCACAGTGAATCTCCAAACACCTCACTGTGATGAAGGCAAAAGTCTTATCCCCAAAGGTTTACAACTCAGTGGGGAAATACATTTGTGTTTTGACCGAGTCCCAGATAACTAACCTCCTGCCTTGATCTTCAGTCGCCCACTTCCACACTCTCTGGGCAGAGAAAGCAGCCTCTCTCAGAATCTTTGTTGTCTCACTGACATCATCTACCATACTTCTAAACTCAGTGTTTATTGATGCACATTAGGAGGGTAATGCCCCTGTCCCACTTAGGAAACCTGAACGGAAACCTCTGGAGACTTTGCGTCCCACCCAAGGTTTCCGTGCGGTTCCCGGAGGTTTTTGTCAGTCTCCCTAATGGTTGACAGTGGTTTCCGCTTCTTCTATGTTCCAGCGAAGAAGCGGAAACCACTTTCAACCATTAGGGAGACTGACAAAAACCTCCGGGAACCTCCGAAAACCGCACGGAAATCTTGGGTGGGGCGCAAAGTCTCCAGAGGTTTCCGTTCAGGTTTCCTAAGTGGGACAGGGGCATAATCTAACTAGTCTCCTCTGCAGTATAAGTAGACAGGGTGGTGAGGAAGGCATATGGTATACTTGCCTACAATGCTAGAGGCATTGAATATGAGTTAATGATGCAGCTCTGTAGGAGTTTGGTTCGGCTGCTCTAGAAAGGCTCTGGTACCAAGGGTGCTGGAAAATTGGTGGTGGACCTGTTTCCACGACCACCCCTGGCAACACATTCCAGGCACTCACCACTCGCTATGTAAAAAACTTCCCCCACAGATCTCACTCAAAATCATACCCCTCTCATCTTCAAGCTAATCTTTGACACTTCACCCTGGGGAAAAAGGCTCTGACTGTCTGTCTTATCTTTTTTTAGTTTAAAGATACAGTGCGGAAACAGGCCCTTCAGCCCACTGAGTCTGTGCAGACCAGCGATCCCCGCACACTAACACTATCCTACACCCACTAGGGACAATTTATACTTATACCAAGCCAATTAACCTACAAACCTGTACGTCTTTGGAGTGCGGGAGAAACCCGAAAATCTCAGAGAAAACCCACACAGTCAAGACAAGACAAGAGACATATACTGTAACATGCACCAATTGGTACAGTGAAATGTGGGGTCACCATACAGTCACACGAATAAAAAGAGAAGAACAGAACATAATAGGTGGATAGGTATATGGACGGGAAGGGAATGGAGGGGTATGGTCTGAGTGCAGGTAGATGGGACTAGGGGAAAATAAATGGTCGGCACAGACTGGAAGGGCCGAGAGGGCCTGTTTCCGTGCTGTAATTGTTATATGGTTATAATATTTAACATAAACATCCCCCACACAGCGGAATAAACGTTTCTGACTGTGAGGGGTGGCCCAAAGTTCAGTCATCCTCCTCTTTGATGTACTTTGATGTTACTCTTACGGGGAGAACGTACAAACTCTGTACAGACAGCACCCGTAGTCGGGATTGAACCCGGGTCTCTGGCACCGCAAGCGCTGTAAGGCAGCAACTCTACCGCTGCGCCACCGTGCTGCTCATTTATTATTATTTGTGGATAATGAAGAGGATTTCCAAAGTCTACAGAGTGATTTAGGCCAGTTGGAAAAATGGGCTGAAAGATGGCAGATGGAGTTTAATGCTGATAAATGTGAGGTGCTACACCTTGGCAGGACAAATCAAAATAGGACGTACATGGTAAACGGTAGGGAATTGAAGAATACAGTTGAACAGAGGGATCTGGGAATAACTGTGCATAGTTCCTTGAAGGTGGAATCTCATATACATAGGGTGGTAAAGAAAGCTTTTGGTATGCTAGCCTTTATAAATCAGAGCATTGAGTATAGAAGCTGGGATGTAATGTTAAAATTGTACAAGGCGTTGGTGAGACCAAATCTGGAGTATGGTGTACAATTTTGGTCACCCAATTATAGGAAGGATGTCAACAAAATAGAGAGGGTACAGAGGAGATTTACTAGAATGTTGCCTGGGTTTCAACAGCTAAGTTACAGAGATAGGTTAAATAAGTTAGGTCTTTATTCTCTGGAGCGCAGAAGGTTAAGGGGGGACTTGATAGAGGTCTTTAAAATGATGAGAGGGATAGACAGAGTTAATGTGGACAAGCTTTTCCCTTTGAGAATAGGGAAGATTCAAACACGAGGACATGACTTTAGAATTAAGGGACAGAGGTTTAGGGGTAACATGAGGGGGAACTTCTTTACTCAGAGAGTGGTAGCGGTGTGGAATGAGCTTCCAGTGGAAGTGGTGGAGGCAGGTTCGTTGGTATCATTTAAAAATAAATTGGATAGGCATATGGATGAAAAGGGTATGGAGGGTTATGGTATGAGTGCAGGCAGGTGGGACTAAGAGAAAAAAGTTGTTCGGCAGGGACTTGAAGGGCCGAGATGGCCTGTTTCCATGCTGTAATTGTTATATGGTTATATGGTTATTTATGTGCACCATCATTTATGCCAAATTGTTTCTCAAAAAGGAAGCCCACGTATTACAAACAATGTTCTTTTATTACAATATGGATTCCCGTAAATCAATGCGCTTCTGCAGCCTTTATTTGATCCTATTGAGGAAGAAGAACGTCGTTCTAGGCAATAATCTGGATGATTCAAACAATGTGTTAAACTAGGTTCCTTCTCAAATTCTTTCGAAATGAAAAAAAAAGAAGAATCTTCCCCGTGTCACAGCAAAAGGAAATATTGTGAAAATAACTTGCAAAAATGAGACCAAGATGTTTGGCAAGACCAAGACCAGGCTGAACCCTGGGGCTAACATCAAGATCTGTCAGGAGATTGCAAACCAGATGAATCAGATTCAACCTGTCATTGGATCCTGGGCCTGAAGATGACTTACAGTGAGCTGAGATCCAGGACCAATGAGATATTGGCAGAAGCATTGCTCTGGGCAGAGAGATACCTGCCATGGAAAATTTACTTCACACAATTTTCCCTTTAAGTTCCAGACCACCACATTCCTGAGAAACCTCCTGGAAGATCTACATCTTGGAGAATGTTTTATCTCAGGCTCTGAAACACATCATTTTTGCTACTTCCTCTTGGCAACAGAAATACGAGCGGATCTCCAATTAATGGTCAGCTCCTGTCTTTGAAGAGAGCTATTCTTCCAGAATCTTTCGTTCAAACCCATACAACATGATCAGCACTGACCTCCCTACCATCGAGGGGATCTATCGCAGTCGCTGCCTCAAAAAGGCTGGCAGCATCATCAAGGACCCACACCACCCTGGCCACACACTCATCTCCCCGCTGCTTTCAGGTAAAAGGTACAGGAGCCTGAAGACTGCAACAACCAGGTTCAGGAATAGCTACTTCCCCACAGCCATCAGGCTATTAAACTCAACTCAAACAAAACTCTGAACATTAAGAGCCCATTGCACTTCATCTGATTATTTATGTGTGTGTGTGTATATATATATATTCAATAGTATATGGTCACACTGATCTGTTTAGTATTTATTTATGCCTACTACATTCTGTTGTGCTGAAGCAAAGCAGGAATTTCATTGTCCTATCTGGGACACTTGACATTAAACTCTCTTGAATCTTGAATTCACATAAATCCATTCACTGGAAGCCAAACCAGGGCAGGACCTTGTGGGTGGGAAGGAACTGCAGATGCTGGTTTAAACCGTAGACACAAAATGCTGGAGTAACTCAGCGGGACAGGCAGCATCTCTGGAGAGAAGGAATGGGTGACGTTTTTGGGTCGAGACCCTTCCTCGGACCTTCACATGGAAGGGCAGGCACTGGAGGGTGTTGTAGAGCAGAGGGATTTTGGAGTGGAAGTATGTAGTTTGCTATAAGTGGTGTTGCAGGTAGGTCGATTGGTGAAGAAGAGTTTTGGCATGCTGGCATTCAGGAAATTGAGTATAGAAGTTGGGACGTTATGTTCCAGTTGTTGAGGCCACATTTGGAGTATTGTGTTCCGTTTGGGTCAACCTGGTATTGGGAGGGTGCATTAAGCTGGAAAGAGTGCAGAAAGATTTACAAGGATGTTGCCAGGATCCGAGGGCCTGAGCTATTGGGAGAGGTCGGGTGGGTTAGGACTTTATTCCTTAGAGCACAGTACGCTGAGGTGTGTTCTTATTGAATGATAAAAAGTATTAATATGGTGAAGGCAGAGTCTTTTTCCTAGTGTAGGGGATTTTATAGGATTTAATAGGAACCTGAGGGGCAATCTTTTTAGGCAGAGGTTGGCAGGTATAGGGAACGAGCTGCCGGAAGAACCATTTAAACCATTTAACCATTTAACAATTACAGCCCTTCCAGTCCGTGACGCAGAGAATTCCATAGACTCACCACTCTCTGTGAGAAAAAGTGTTTCCTCGTCTCCATCCTAAATGGCTTAATCCTTATTATAATCATATGTAATCATATAACAATTACAGCACGGAAACAGGCCTTCTCGGCCCTTCCAGTCCATGCCGACAATTTATTTTCCCCTAGTCCCATCTGCCTGCACTCAGACCATACCCCTCCATTCCCTTCCCGTCCATATACCTATCCACTTTACTTTTAAATGTTAAAATCGATCCTGCCTCCACCACTTCTGCTGGAAGCTCATTCCACACAGCCACCACTCTCTGAGTAAAGAAGTTCCCCCTAAATTTCTGTCCCTTAATTCTCATGTCATGCCCTCTTGTTTGAATCTTCCCTACCCTCAATGGGAAAAGCTTATCCACGTCAACTCTGTCTATCCCTTTCACCATTTTAAAGACCTCAAGAAGTAGTTGCAGCAGGTAGAATTACAACATTCAAAAGACCCACGGACAGGTACATGGAACATGCAAAGCACGGCCTCCTCCCCTTTATGTACAAATAATCTTGAAATAAAAACAAATTACTATTAATCTGTTCAATTATTTCTTTGCACCTGCATATTGCCAGAACAGCAAAGAAGACTCCAAATGCGGCATAACCAAACTCTGACAGAGCTGCATCGTGACTTCTTAACCCATATTAAATGCCTCTAGCAATGAAGGCAAGTAGACCATATGCCTTCCTCACCACCCTATCTACCGTTGCTGCACCTTCAGCAAGCCATGAACTTGGAATCCAAGATCCCTCTGCATATCAATGTTGTTAAGGTTCTTGCCATTAATTGTATATTTTCCCCATACATTCAAACAGTCAAACTCACACTTAAATCTCCCATTTCTCCACCAATTTGTACACCCAATCTATAACCTGTTGCATCTTCTGACAGCTCCTCCAATTTTGGTGTTGTCAGCAAATGTACTCACCATCCTGTCTACATTTACAGTGGCTTGCAAAAGTTTTCATACCCCTTGAACTTTTCCACATTTTGTCACGTTACAACCACAAACGTAAATGTATTTTATTGGGATTTTATGTGATGGACCAACACAAAGTGGCGCATAATTGTGAAGTGGAAAGAAAATTATACATGGTTTTCAAATTTTTTTACAAATAAAAAACTGAAAAGTGTGGCGTGTTCAGCCCCCTTTACTCTGATACCCATAAATAAAATCCAGTGCAACCAATTGCCTTCAGAAGTCACCTAATTAGTAAATAGAGTCCACTTGTGTGTAATCTAATCTCAGTATAAATACAGCTGTTCTGTGAAGGCCTCAGAGGTTTGTTAGAGGACATTAGTGAACAAACAGCATCATGAAGCCCAAGGAACACACCAGACAGGTCAGGGATAAAGTTGTGGGGAATAAAGCAGGGTTAGGTTATAGAAAAATATCCCAAGCTTTGAACATCTCACGGAGCACTGTTCAATCCATCATCCGAAAATGGAAAGAGTATGGCACAACTGCAAACCTACCAAGACATGGCCGTCCACCTAAACTGACAGGCCGGGCAAGGAGATCATTGATCAGAGAAGCAGCCAAGAGGCCCATGGTAACTCTGGAGGAGCTGCAGAGATCCACAGCTCAGGTGGGAGAATCTGTCCACAGGACAACTATTAGTCGTGCACTCCACAAATCGGGCCTTCATGGAAGAGTGGCAAGAAGAAAGCCATTGTTGAAACAAAGCCATAAGAAGTCCCGTTTGCAGTTTGCCACAAGCCATGTGGGGGACACAGCAAACATGTGGAGGAAGGTGCTCTGGTCTGATGAGACCAAAATTGAAGTTTTTGGCCTAAATGCAAAATGCTATGTGTGGCGGAAAACTAACACTGCACATCACCCTGAACACACCATCCCCACTGTGAAACATGGTGGTGGCAGCATCATGCTGTGGGGATGCTTTTCTTCAGCAGGGACAGGGAAGCTGGTCAGAGTTGATGGGAAGATGGATGGAGCCAAATACAGGGCAATCTTGGAAGAAAACCTGCTAGTCTGCAAAAGACTTGAGACTGGGGCGGAGGTTCACCTTCCAGCAGGACAACGATCCTAAACATACAGCCAGAGCTACAATGGAATGGTTTAGATCAAAGCATATTCATGTGTTAGAATGGCCCAGTCAAAGTCCAGACCTAAATCCAATTGAGAATCTCTGGCAAGACTTGAAAATTGCTGTTCACAGACGCTCTCCATCCAATCTGACTGAGCTTGAGCTATTTTGCAAAGAATAATGGGCAAAAATTTCAGTCTCTAGATGTGCAAAGCTGGTAGAGACATACCCCAAAAGACTTGCAGCTGTAATTGCAGCGAAAGGTGGTTTTATAAAGTATTGACTCAGGGGGGCTGAATACTTTTGCACGCCACACTTTTCAGTTTTTTTATTTGTAATAAAATTTGGAAACCATGTATAATTTTCCTTCCACTTCACAAATATGCACCACTTTGTGTTGGTCTATCACATAAAATCCCAATAAAATACATTATGTTTGTCACGTGACAAAATGTGGACAAGTTCAAGGGGTATGAAAACTTTTGCAAGCCACTGTACTTTGAAGAAGGGTTTCGGCCCAAAATGTTGCCTATTTCCTTAGCTCCATAAATGCTGCCTCACCCGCTGAATTTTGTCCACCTTACAATTACTTCCAGTTCATTTATCAATATCACAAACAGCAGAGGTCCCAGCACAGATGCCTGCGGAGCTCCACTGGCCACAGACCTCTAACCAGTGCTGCATATCTACCTTCCACTACAGCACTCTGCCTGCTATGAATAAGCCAGTTCTGAATCCATACGGCCAAGTCATTGTCAATCTCGTACATCTTAATCAGTTTTGCTGCCAGCCACAGCGAATGTTGTTCAAGACTTGTTGAGCGCTATCTACCACCAGATGGTGGAGCAAGTCATTTAGCTCCGCTATTCAGAGACCATGTCCGATCTTTTACATCATAAGGTCATAATTCATAGGAGTAGAAGTAGGCCATTCGGCCCATCAAGTCTATTCCACCATTCAATAATGGCTGATCTATCTCTCCCTCCTGACCCCATTCTCCTGCCTTCGCCCCGTAGCCTCTGACATCTATACTAATCAAGAATCTGTCTATGTCAGCCTTAACAATATCATACAACAGCATCAGTGGCACTCTCCCCCGCTGACCCATATCCCTTGATTCCTTAATGTCTATCTTTTCACTTACATTGAATTGAATTACAAAACCACACAATAAACACAAATTTAACATCCACCACAGTGAGTTCACCAAGCACCTCCTCACTGTGGTGGAAGGCAAAAGTCTTAGAGTCTCTGTCTTCTTCCCTCCTTGTTCTCCCTCTGCGCTGAGGAGATCCAGGCCTCCGATGCTGCCGTCCACCAGGCCCGCGGCCGAGCCTCCGAAATTGTATATACATCTATGCAGATGATACGAAGATAGGTGGAGGGGCAGGTAGTGGAAGCAAGGAGTCTACAGAAGGCCTTGGACAGGTTGGGAGAGTGGGCAAAGAAGTGGCAGATGGAATACAGCATAGCAATGTGTGCAGGCATGCACTTCGGTAACAGGAATTAAGCGGGGATAAAGGCGCAGACTATATTCTAAACGGGGACAGGATTCGGTAATCAGAGGTGTAAAGGAACCTGGGAGGACGACTCCCAAATGATTCATTTGCAATTGAATGGTTAATAAGGAAGGTGATTGCAGTGTTAGCATTCATCTCAAAAGAACCGGAATATAAAAGCAGGTACTGTATATGCTGCTGGAGCTGCATTGAGAGTATTGTGAGCAATTTTGTGTGGCGTTGGAGAGGGTCCTGAGGAGGTTTACGGGAAAGATCCTGGAGCTGATATGATTAATGTATGATGAGCGTTTGATGGCCCTGGGCCTGTACTCGCTGGAATTTAGGACGATGATGGGTCATCCCATCGATACTTACCGAATAATGAAAGGCCTGGATACAGTGGAAGTGCAGAGGTTGTTTCCACTTGCTGGAGAATCTATGATCAGAGACTGCAACCTCAGAATAAAAGGACGTATCTTTAGAAAGGAGATGAGCAGAAATGTCTTTAGTCAGAGGGTGGCGAATCTATGGAATTTGTTGTCGCAGGCGGCTGTGGAGGCGTTTTGGAATTGGGTATTTTGAAAATGGAGATCGACATGTTCTTGGTTAGTACGGGTGTCAAAGGTTATGGGGAGAAGACAGGAGAATGGGGTTGAGAGTGAGAGATAGATCAGCCATGATTGAATGGTGGAGTAAATGGGCCAAATGGCCTCATTCTGCTCCTATCACTTGGGAACTTGTGAACTTACTCAATGACCAAGGTTGCACAGCCCACTTGCTAGAGGATTCACTACATCTGGGTGAATACATGTCTGCTCATCTCTGAAAAGTCAAGCCCTTACCATGAGTCTGGGATCCCTGATGCTCCAGACAGGTGAAACATCAAATGAACGTAAGAATTACTCAGCAGAACGAGAAGCATCTGTGGAGAGAGAAACACAAGTTTAGTATAGAGACACAGCGCAGAAACATACCCTTTGGCTCACCGAGTCCATGCCAACCGACGATCTATCTTATTCTAGTTCTATCTTATACCAGTTGGGCATAAGGAGCAATTACAGAAGCCAATTAACCTACAAACCTAAACATCTTTGGAGTGTGGGAGGAAACCAGAGCACCTGGAGCAAATCCACGAGGTCAGAGGGAGTGTACAAACTCTGTACACCCAGCACCCATGGTCGGGATTGAACCCAGGTCACTGGAGCTGTAAGGCAGCAACTCTCACTGTGCCACCCCAACCTCCCAACGTATTGAATCCTCCAGCAAGTCCTCTCATCAGAACCTTGAAGGAATTCTTCTCTGTTCTCCTGCTAATTCTGCTGAAACATCTTCCTTGCTTCCACCCAAGTCAAGTTCTTAACAATTTTATACTCGTCAATAAGATTGCCTCTCATATTACCCAACTCAAAATTGTTCCGACCAGTCTACTTGAACTCTCCATAAAATTCTCCATTCCGAGAATCAAGAGTGAAGAGTGTTTTGTTGTCACATGTCCGAGATAGAACAATGAAAATCTTATTGCAATCAGAGGATCATGCACTGCATTTGCTCTAAAGCAGGTACAGGCTTCCTTAGTTAATGAGTTATCCAGATGTGATCTCACTGGAGATTTACATAATGGGAGTAAAGGGCCTGTCCTACCAGAAGCGGGGGCCGCGCAGAGGTCGGGTGATCCCCTGTACAGGGCCGTTCCCACCAGCATGCACCTGCATGCGGCAAGCGCGACCAAACCGGCAGCGAGGGCCGCGCGGAGGTCGGGTGAGTGGCGCAACGCAGCGCAAAGTGAGGCGAACTTGGAGAGTTCAACTCCAGGACTGGTTGGAGTCTGTAGACTGGGCAATGTTCAGGGACTCGGCAACGGACCTGAACGAATACTCCACAGTCGTTACAGACTTCATAAAGAAATGTGTGGAGGACTGCGTCCCAACAAAAACCTTCCAAGTGTTTCCTAACCAGAAGCCTTGGATGAACCATGAGATCCGAATTCTTCTGGAGATCAGATCCTGGGCATTCATGTCTGATGACACAGTGGTCTACAAGAAGTCCAGATACGACCTTGGTAGGGCCATCAAAAAGGTCAAAATGGAGTTCTGCTCCAAGCTGGAGGATGAGACAGATGTTCGGCATCTGTGGCAGGGCTTGAAGGGCATCACCTCGTTCAAGGCAAAATCAGGAGGCAGCTCAATTGTCAGCGAAACATCACTCCCTGACGAGCTCAATGCGTTCTACGCTCGCTTTGACAGGGAGAACACTGATGTGCCTTCCCAAGCCCCCATTCGCTGTGATGGTATTTCAGTCACAGTCACAGAGGCCGACGTCAGAAATCCTTCAGGGGGGTGAACCCTCGGAAAGCGCCTGGACCCGATGGCATACCCGGTCATGTTCTAAAAACCTGTGCGGACCAACTGGCTAGAGTTTTTACGGACATTTTCAACCTGTCACTTCTGAGGTCTGAGATTCCCACCTGCTTTAAAAGGGCATCAAGGGCCCAAGAAGAGCAAGGTGACGTGCCTCAATGACTATCGACCAGTGGCACTAACGCCTATGGTGATGAAGTGCTTTGAGAGGTTGATCATGGCGCAAATCAACTCCTACCTCGACAAGAACCTCGACCCATTGCAGTTCGCTTACCGCCACAACAGATCAACGGTGGATGCGATCTCACTGATCCTCCACTCCGCTCTGGACTACTTGGACAACAGTGGTCATATGTCAGGCTGTTATTCATTGACTACAGCTTGGCATTTAATACAATCATCCCCTCCAAGCTGGTTACCAAGCTCTCAGATCTGGGTCTTTACGCATCCCTCTGCAATTGGATCCTCAACTTCCTCATCCACAGACCACAGTCTGTTCGTATTGGTGGAAATGTGTCATCCTCGATAACAATCAGCACGGGAGCACCTCAAGGCTGCGTGCTTAGCCCCCTGCTGTACTCACTCCATACTCATGACTGTGTAGCTGGACATTGTGCGAACTCCATCATCAAGTTCGCCGACGACACCTCTGTTGTGGGACGAATCACAGATGAATCACGAATCACAGTATAGAAGTGAGATCGACCGGTTGACCAAATGGTGCCAGCACAACAACCTGGCTCCCAACACCAGCAAAACCAAGGAACTGATTGTGGACTTTGGAAGGGGTAGGATAGTGACCCACAATCCATATTATATCAACGGGACGATGGTGGAAAGGGTCAAGAACTTCAAATGCCTGGGCGTGCACATCTCTGAAGACCTTTCCTGGTCCCAGCACACTGATGCAATTATAAAGAAAGCACATCAGCGCCTCTACTTCCTGAGAAGATTACGGAGAGTCGGTCTGTCAAGGAGGACTCTCTTGAACCTCTACAGGTGCACAGTTGAGAGCATGATGACCAGTTGCATCAAGGCTTGGTTTGGCAACTTGAGTGCCCAGGAGCGGAATAGGATGCAGAAGGTTGTAACCACTGCCCAGTTCACCATCGGCTCTGACCTCCCCACCAGTCGCTGCCTCATAAAGGCAGCCAACATCATCAAGGACCAACATCATGCTGGCCACGCACTCATCTCTCCGCTACCATGGGGCAGAAGGTACAGGAGCTTGAAATCTGCAACATCCAGGTTCAGGAACAGCTGCTTCCCCACAGCCATCAGGCTATTAAACTCACCAACAAACAGACTCTGAACTATAACAGCCTATTGCACTTTATCTACTTATTTATGTGCATATTGAATGAACTGGTCTGTATTTTTGTTTACATATTCTGTTGTGCTGCAGCAAGCAAGAATTCCATCGTCCTATCTGGGACACATGACAATAAACTCTCTTGACTCTTGACCTGACTTGAAACTGGCCTGGAAAAAAGAATGGAATGCAGACACACCCATGGACATTGAATAGGGAGCAGACTCAGGGTCGTTAGCCCTACATAAAATACACAACGTGCTGGAGTAACTCAGTGGGTCAGGCAGTATCTCTGGAGAACATGGACAGATGCATTCCAGGCCGAATCCATTCTTCACACTGATTCAGTCTGAAGAGAGGTCCTGACCCAAAACCTTATTTCCATGTTTTCTGCAGACTCTCACTCCAGCACTGTGTGTCTATTTTTTGTAAACCAGCGTGTGCAGTTCCTTGTTTCTACATTGTTAAGACTACACTTCAGTGTTGGACGGCACAGTGGCGCTGCGGTAGAGTTTTTGAAGTTAAATCCTTTTCTTTTTATAAATCCTGACAGTACATTTCAGTCGATGCCAGCAAGCCAGCTACAAAACAGGGTGCCTTTTACAAAATACGTTTAAAAGAGAACGTTATTTTAGGTAAGAAAGTATACAAATAAATAACAAACAAGGACACCTAATGGAGGATTCAAAATGTTTCACTTCAAGAAATTTTCTTTACTAAACTAGAAGCAATTGTCCTTTATGTTCTACAACTTACTGAAGGCCAACATGCTCAGAGGCTTGTTCTCTCAGTGCTGTCTCCTGCGGTTCACCCTTCATGCCTCCCCTTTGTTGCCGTGGTACTTTGTGTGACCACGGGCACTCGGCGATGTGTCCTGCAACGGACTCGTTGCCAGGTCTTTGGGCAATTGGCCCAAGTCCTGCAGGTAACATCGGGCTATCTTTAGCATCTTGGTGAGCGTATTCTTCAACGCCTCTTGTTGCCCTCTGCACTTGCCCTGGACTACGGGTGCTCTCTGTACGCAGTTTGTATGTTTTCCCTGTGACCTGCGTGGGTTTTCTCCGAGATCTCCGGTTTCCTCCCCCCTGTAGGTAAATTGGCTTGGTAAAAATGTAAGATTTGTCCCTAGTGTGTGTAGGATAGTGTTAATATGCGGGGATCGCTGGTCGGCGCGGACCCGGTGGGCACAAGGGCCTGTTTCTGTGCTGTATCTCTCAACTAAACTAAACTAAACTTCCCTGTGTGTTTTACATTTGCATAGCTTCCTTTGGAGAAAAGGCGGAACAGTGCGGACACATCAGCTATCCTAGTTACGAGCACAAAAACGTGAAATTGCACCTGGATCTTTTAGCGTTCAATATGCAATGCAGATCGCCCAGTGGTTATACAGTTTCATAAAGAGCCTGTCCCACGTGGGTGTCATTTGCGCGTCACGTAGATGGCGCGCGAAGATGTTGTGAATCCCAAAATCCTGGGGCACCGCTCACGACCATGCGTCACTGCCTGCGTCACCACACACCATGCGTGCATAATGTACGCCATGCGCACATCGTGACGCAGAAATGATGTCGCATAAATCACGCCCAAGTGGGACAGGCCCTTTAGTTCATAAATTACAGATTTAGGCCATTCAGATCAGCCATGATCACATTGAATGGCGGTGCTGGCTCGAAGGGCCGAAGGGCTGAATGGCCTACTCCTGCACCGAGCAGAATTAGGCCATTCAGCCCATCGTCTATCTGCCATTCAATCATCACTGGTCAATCTCTCCCTCCCAACCCCATTCTCCTGCCTTCTCCCCGTAACACCCGTACCAATCGAGTGGGATCGTTTGAACAGCGAGAACATTTTGGTGGAAAACTAACAGTTTTCTCAAGATACATGAAAGGAAATCTGTCGGTGACGTGCCAAATTTTTGTGGAGATGATACATAGGTGAAGTGGTTTTCAAAAAAATATTTGGAGTGCGTTGTATCGTCCTGTTCATGAGATTTAAGCGACTGTTCAACCTGTCAATGCACTGATATATCTGGGTTCGACGCCAGCAAAAGCAAAAACGTTTATTGTGGCTGTGAGTCCAGGTTGAGATTTATGTGTTTCCGTTTAGTGTGCAGTTTTTGATTTACAGAACCGCGGCTTCCCGCACAGTGTGTGTCAGTGTAATTCTGAATCGCCGTGCATTGGCGCTGTGCATGGAAGTATAGAATGCGTGACCTGCTACACCCCTGCAATCAGCCCCTCAGCTCTGAGCCGGCCATTGTTGGTTCCTTTGGGTAATTTTTCTATTCAACTCTCTTTTCTTTCTCCCGCAGCTCTCTTCATCCAGAGAGTCCAAGACTGAGAGGCGACCTGATAATAGATTACGATACGATACGATAGATCTAATGAACAAAACAGAGTTGGAGTAATTCTCGCAGAGATCTGCAAGGTTCCATCCACTCCCACCGTTGAGTTAGTAGTCGTTGCTCGGGCATTGGTTGCACCGTTGCCAATGGAGATTTTAGACTAGAGTAAGGATCAGAATGTAGAACAGTACAGAATGCGAACAGGCCATTCGGCCCAGCCGGTCTGGGCTGACCATGATACGATACAATACCAAAGAACTTTATTTATCCCAAGAGGGAAATTGATCTGCCAACAGTCACAAAACCACAAATACATGAAACATGAAATTAAAGTGACTAGTGGAAAGGATTGGGGATGTGCAAAGATTGAGGGGGGGGGGGGGAGTCAATAGACAATAGACAATAGGTGCAGGAGTAGGCCATTCGGCCCTTCGAGCCAGCACCGCCATTCAATGTGATCATGGCTGATCATCCCCAATCAGTACCCCGTTCCTGCCTTCTCCCCATATCCCCTGATTCCACTTTTTTTAAGAGCCCTATCTAGCTCTCTCTTGAAAGCATCCAGAGAACCGGCCTCCACCACCCTCTGAGGCAGAGAATTCCACAGACAGGCAGAGAATTCCACAGAGTCAGTCGACCCCACGACAGAAGGGGGAGGAGTTGTCCAGGTTGATAGCCACAGGGAAGAAGGATCTCCTGTGGCATTCTGTGCTGCATCTTGGTGGGACCAGTCTGTTACTGAAGGTGCTCCTCAAGTTGACCAGTGTGTCATGGAGGGGGTGAGTCCCATGAATCCAACTCCACCCCCAAGATGGAGTTGGCATCCACGGCCTTTGCAGTTTATATGAAGTTTATCAAATTATGAGAGGTAGACATTCAGAAACTTTTTCCCAGGGTGGAAATGTCACAGGCGAGAGGGGAAAAGTTTAAAGAAGAAAGGAAAGACTGCCACACAGAGAGTGTTGGGGGTCTGGAATGCGCTACTGGGCATGGTGATGGAGGCAGGTATATTAGTGGCGTTTAAGAGGCTTTTAGATAGGCATATTGGTATTCTGTTCCTGTGATAGACACAAAAAGCTGGAGTAACTCAGTAGGTCAGACAGCATTTCTGGAGGAAAGGAATAGGTGACGTTTCACGTCGAGATCCGCCTTCAGATGCTGTCTGACCCGCTGCGTTATTCCAGCTTTTTGTGTCTATCTTTGGTTTAAACCAGCATCTGCAGTTCCTTCCTACATTCTCTGTTCCTCTGTTGTACATTGCTATTGAAGATACTGTAGGCACAAAAAGTTGGAGTAACAAAGCGAGGCAGATAGCATCTCTGGAGAAAGGGAATAGGTGAAGTTTCGGGTCGAGACCCTTCAGACCCTTCTGGGAGGTTATATGGAACACTTTATATATTTCACAGATTTATTTCAAAATATCCGTACAAAAGTGCATTCCTTAAATCTCCAATTTACCGTACACATTTCTGGTCTCCTAGAATAAGATTGCATTGGGTTAGATGCATCCATCTGAGAATCCCCCTGGATCTGCACATGGAATAAGAGGACAAATTAGTTCAGACAGAGAAGCCTCAGGTGCTGCCCGGAAGAGGGGTGTCAATGCTGGAAGATGGGGTGTATTCAGATAAGGACTAGTCAAGTGAAGGCTGATGGCTCTGTGTGATCAATACGTATTGGGCAGACTTGGCAGAAAGGCAACATGCAATACACCGGTCACTGAAAGTTGACGTGCAGGTACAGCAGGCAGTGACGAAAGCTAATGGAATGCTGGCCTTCATAACAAGAGGATTTCAGTATAGGAGTAAAGAGGTTCTTCTGCAGTTGTACAGGGCTCTGGCGAGATCACATCTGGAGTATTGTGTACAGTTTTGGTCTCCTAATTTGAGGAAGGACATCCTTGTGATTGAGGCAGTGCAGCGTAGGTTCACAAGATTGATCCCTGGGATAGCGGGACTGCCATACGAGGAAAGATTGAAAAGACTAGGCTTATATTCACTGGCGTTTAGAAGGATGAGGGTGGATCTTATAGAAACATATAAAATTATAAAAGGACTGGACAAGCTAGATGCAGGAAAAATGTTCCCAATGTTGGGTGAGTCCAGAACCAGGGGCCACAGTCTTAGAATAAAGAGGAGTGGTGAGAAAACGTTTTCACCCAGAGAGTTGTGAATTTGTGGAATTCCCTGCCACAGAGGGCAGTGGTGGCCAAATCACTGGTTGGATTTAAGAGAGAGTTAGATAGAGCTCTAGGGGCTAGTGGAATCAAGGGATATGGGGAGAAGGCAGGCACGGGTTATTGATTGGGGACGATCAGCCATGATCACAATGAATGGCTGTGCTGGCTCGAAGGGCTGAATGGCCTCCTCCTGCACCTATTTTCTATGTTTCTAATATCAAGATCATGCAATACTTTCCCTAACAACTGCAGGAAATGCTACACTTGTTGCTTTACCTCCCCCCTTGACTTCATCCAAGGACCTAAGCAGTCTTTCCAGGTGCGGCAGAGGTTCACCTGCACCTCCTCCAACCTCATCTATTGCATCCGCTGCTCTAGGTGTCAGCTGGTCTACATCAGTGAGACCAAGCGTAGGCTTGGCGATCGCTTCGCCAACTCAGTTCCCAATAACCAACCTGATCTCCCGGTGGCTCAGCACTTCCCATTTTGAATCCGACCTTTCTGTCCTGGGCCTCCTCCATGGCCAGAGTGAGTCCCACCATAAATTGGAGGAGCAGCACCTCATATTTTGCTTGGGCAGTTTACACCCCAGCGGTATGAACATTGACCTCCAATTTCAAAGGTAGTCCTTACTTTCTCCATCTTTCCCCTCCCCTTCCCATCTCTCCCACAGCCCACTGTCTCCGCCTCTTCCTTCCTTCTTTCCGCGCCCACCACCCCCACCCTTCTCTGAAGAAGGGCCTCGACCCGAAAAGTCACCTTTTCCTTCGCTCCATAGATGCTACCTCACCTGCCAAGTTTCTCCAGCATTTTTTATCTACATTAAATATCAAGAGGCTTGGTTGAGTCACAAGCCAACCCTGCACAGGAATTTGCACTGATCTTTATCAGAGGAGCTGTGTAGCCTCCACTGATGAGGACCCTTGATACCTATGGTGAAGCTAGAAGAAGATTAAAAAAAGGAAGACTTGTAATTAGACAGGACCTTGTCCCAAAGTGTTTAACAAGCAATTAAGTATGTTTTGCAATATCTAGACCCTTGTAATGTGGAAAACATAGCAGCTATTTTGCACTCTCACGTTTAAAACGGAATATGATAACAGATGATCTCCAAATCTGAGGAACGACATTCTTGCCATAGGGAAGGTTCACCAGACTGATTCCTGGGATGTCAGGACTTCCATATGGGGAAAGACTGGATAGACCCGGCTTGTACTCACTAGAATTTAGAAAGTTGAGGGGGGATCTTATAGAAACTTACAAAATTCTTAAGGGGTTGGACAGGCTAGATGCAGGAAGATTGTTCCCGATGTTGGGGAGGTCCAGAACAAGGGGTCACAGTTTAAGGATAAGGGGGAATTCCTTTAGGACCGAGATGAGGAAAACATTTTTCACACAGAGAGTGATAAGTCTCTGGAATTCTCTGCCACAGAAGGTAGTTGAGGCCAGTTCATTGGCTATATTTCAGAGGGAGTTAGATGTGGCCCTTGTGGCTAAAGGGATCAGGTGGTATGGAGAGAAGGCAGGTACAGGATACTGAGTTGAATGATCAGCCATGATCATATTGAATGGCGGTGCAGGCTCGAAGGGCCGAATGGCCTACTCCTGCACCTATTTTCTATGTTCTATGTTTCTAAACCTATACCATAGTGCATTGTAGTCATATTGAATGAGAGATGATACAGGCCAGGACATAGGAGTTAGTGCATTTGCTGATCAAAATAAAACCATGGCATTTTTCCATTCACCTGAGGGAAATTGTAAGGTCTTGAATTAATGTCCAGAAACATTAAACTGAGACAGTACAGCACTCCTCAGCATATCCGGAATGTCAGCCTCGACTTGTGTATCGAGTATCAGGAGTAATCTTCTGGGTCATTTTGTAAAGCCACTTCTGAACATCCCCACACTGCAAGGTTTCTAATCTCATTAAACACATTTCAAAGGTTCAAAGGTCAGTTTAATGTCCCATGTACCAATTAAGGCACAGTGAAACTCAATAGACAATAGGTGCAGCAGGAGGCCATTCGGCCCTTTGATGTGATCATGGCTGATCATCCCCAATCAGTACCCCGTTCCTGCCTTCTCCCCATATCCCCTGACTCCGCTATTTTTAAGAGCCTATCTAGCTCTCTCTTGAAAGCATCCAGAGAACCCGCCTCCACTGCCCTATGACGCATAGAATTCCACAGACTCACCACTCTCTGTGAGAAAAAGTGTTTCCTCGACTCTGTTCTAAATGGCTTAATCCTTATTATAATCATATAATCATATATAACCATATAACAATTACAGCACGGAAACAGGCCTTCTCGGCCCTTCCAGTCCGTGCCGACCATTTATTTTCCCCTAGTCCCATCTACCTGCACTCAGACCATACCCCTCCATTCCCTTCCCGTCCATATACCTATCCACTTTACTTTTAAATGTTAAAATCGATCCTGCCTCCACCACGTCTGCTGGAAGATCATTCCACACAGCCACCACTCTCTGAGTAAAGAAGTTCCCCCTCATGTTACCCCAAAACTTCTGTCCCTTAATTCTCATGTCATGCCCTCTTGTTTGAATCTTCCCTACCCTCAACGGGAAAAGCTTATCCACGTCAACTCTGTCTATCCCTTTCATCATTTTAAAGACCTCAATCAAGTCCCCCCTTAACCTTCTGCGCTCCAAAGAATAAAGACCTAACTTGTTCAACCTTTCTCTGTAACTTAGTTGCTGAAACCCAGGCAACATTCTAGTAAATCTCCTCTGTACTCTCTCTATTTTGTTGACATCCTTCCTATAATTAGGTGACCAAAATTGTACACCATACTCCAGAATTGGTCTCACCAATGCCTTGTACAATTTTAACATTACTTCCCTACTCCTATATTCAATGCTCTGATTTATAAAGGCCGGCACACCAAAAGCTTTCTTTACCACCCTATCTACATGCGATTCCACCTTCAGGGAACTATGCACAGTTATTCCTAGATCCCTCTGTTCCACAGCATTCCTCAATTCCCTACCATTTACCATGTACGTCCTATTTTGATTTGTCCTGCCAAGATGTAGCACCTCACACTTATCAGCATTAAACTCCATCTGCCATCTTTCAGCCCACTCTTCCAAATGGCCCAAATCTCTCTGTAGACTTTGAAAATCTATTTCATTATCCACAGCACCACCTATCTTAGTATCATCTGCATACTTACTTATCCAATTTTCTACCCCATCATCTAGATCATTGATGTACATGACAAACAACAGTGGACCCAACACAGATCCCTGAGGCACCCCACTGGTCACCGGCTTCCAACCTGACAAACAGCCATCCACCATTACTCTCTGGCATCTCCCATTCAGCCACTGTTGAATCCATCTTGCTACTCCACCATTAACACCCAAAGATTGAACCTTCTTAACCAACCTTCCATGGGGAACCTTGTCAAAGGCCTTACTGAAATCCATATAGACAACATCGACTGCTTTACCCTCATCAATTTCCCTAGTAACCTCTTCAAAAAATTCAAGAAGGTTTGTCAAACATGACCTTCCATGCACAAATCCATGTTGACTGTTCTTGATCAGACCCTGTTTATCCAGATGCTTATATATATTATCTCTTAAACTGTGGCCCCTGGTTCTGGACTCCTCCAACATCAGGAACATATTTCCTGCCTCTAGCGTGTACAAGCCCTTAACAATCTTATATGTTTACTTTAATCTTACTCAAATTACTTTAAACCATAATCGCATTTTCTTTGCCAGTAAACTAATAAATTTACAAGCAAAACTTGAGAAGCTATTAATTTATAATTGCTGCCACTAATTGAGCATGAAAATATTGACTGCTAGTTGGAATTCTGGCATCTGACAAGCTCCCTCAATGAGTTAATGCAACACACAACTCATCATCATTCATGTTCGTCGCGGACATAGAGCCATGCATATCTTGCCATTATCATTGTCTTATGAGCATTACTGGACTCGATCAGAAATTGCCAGTGGAGCAGATGGCCCATTGATGATGGCTTAGCTCTGCAGTTTTAGCTCACTGAGATGCTGCCATTGTAACTCTACTCCTGCATTATAGCCTTGTGTTACCACAGAAGGACTGTGCCAATAATCATCTTTGTTGATTGTTAATCAACCTGTGAATCCATCTAGAACTACACACTAATCCCAATGTCAATGATTTTTTAGCCAAAACAGACATATCAAAATGATATTGGAATAACGTCTGCCAATGTCATGGGACTGGGATGATGAAATAACAGATAATTGCAGCAATGAGATGAAGCAAACAATCCAACATATCCCTGGGGATCATTCTTGGTCTATTTACCCAAATGAGCTGTGGCAGACAATGAAACGCAAATCTCCCGAATTAAAGATATATGTAGCCAGGTTTTCAACATTTGAGATTTAAAAAACTGCGGATGCTGAAGATTCAAAAACATTTTGATGATAGGTCTTCGATCCAATGTCATCCCTTCCAACACATGTGTCATGGCCTGTGCAGCATTTCCTGAACGTTCTGGTTTTATTCCAGCTTTTAACAGCTATTTAACATGCTTATAGCATATACACATCTCTGTCCATTGGACAAGGACAGAAATATGATTACAAAGTTAGATTTAGCTCTTAGGGCTAAAGGAACCAAGGGATATGGGGAAAAGCAGGAACGGGGTACTAATTTTACTGATCAGCCCAGATCATATTGAATAGCGGTGCTGGCTCGAAGGGCTGTATGGCCTACTCCTGCACCTATTTTTCTATGTTTCTTCAGCATCTGCAGTTCCTCCTTACACACTTGTACTTTTCTGTTTCTATGTTCTGTGCGCATTAATATGAATTATTTTAATGCAATGTTTAACATTATATTAAACCTTATTTGCAGTAATGCTTAAAAAATACTTGTTAATGCTTGTGCGGCGTTTGGACTAGTGTTGCACACACCTAGTTTAGTGCTGCTTCCACCTTAAGGAATAGTAGAACATAGAAGAGTACAGCCCACAAACAGGCCCTTCGGCCTACAATGTCTTTGCCGAACATGATGTTTGGCTAAACTAATCTTCTGTGTCTGCACATGATCCATATCCCTTCATATCCATGTGCCTATAACCATATAACAATTACAGCACGGAAACAGGCCTTCTCGGCCCTTCCAGTCCATGCCGACCATTTATTTTCCCCTAGTCCCATCTACCTGCACTCAGACCATACCCCTCCATTCCCTTCCCGTCCATTTACCTATCCACTTTACTTTTAAATGTTAAAATCGATCCTGCCTCCACCACTTCTGCTGGAAGATCATTCCACACAGCCACCACTCTCTGAGTAAAGAAGTTCCCCCTCATGTTACCCCTAAACTTCTGTCCCTTAATTCTCATGTCATGCCCTCTTGTTTGAATCTTCCCTACCCTCAACGGGAAAAGCTTATCCACGTCAACTCTGTCTATCCCTTTCATCATTTTAAAGACCTCAATCAAGTCCCCCCTTAACCTTCTGTGCTTAGAATAAAGACCTAACTTGTTCAACCTTTCTCTGTAACTTAGTTGCTGGAACCCAGGCAACATTCTAGTAAATCTCCTCTGTACTCTCTCTGTTTTGTTGACATCCTTCCTATAATTAGGCGACCAAAATTGTACACCATACTCCAGAATTGGTCTCACCAATGCCTTGTACATTACTTCCCTACTCCTATATTCAATGCTCTGATTTATAAAGGCCAGCACACCAAAAGCTTTCTTTACCACCCTATCTACACGCGATTCCACCTTCAGGGAACTATGCACAGTTATTCCTAGATCCCTCTGTTCCACAGCATTCCTCAATTCCCTACCATTTACCATGTACGTCCTATTTTGATTTGTCCTGCCAAGATGTAGCACCTCACAATTATCAGCATTAAACTCCATCTAAAAGGCCAGTCCCCCTTGGCTGTCATTTGCGCCTCATTTACGCGTCATATGTAAAATAGGTTGACGCGTTGTTACGTGCGACGTCGCTCGCAACTCCTGGAGCGCCGCACGATACCGCGCACAACTCCACACTCCTCCACGGCCCGGCCCGCGCTGCCCACACGCTACCCGTGCTTCGCAACGCGACGACCACATTTTTGGAGGTCACGTAAATGGCGCGCAAATGACGGCCAAGTGGGACAGGCCCTTAAAAGCCTCTTAATTGTCACTATCATATCTGCCTCTACCACCACCCATGGCACGACATTCCAGGCACCCACCACTCTGCCTAAATAAATTTGACCCACACATCTCCTTTAAACTTTGCCCCTCTCACCTTAAAGTTATGCTCTCTTGTCTTTTGCATTAACACGCTGGCAAATACGTTCTGACTTATCTCTGCCTCGTGTAATTTTATATACATCTATCAGATCCCCTTGTCCCCTACGCTCCGGAGAAAACAATGCAAGATTGTCCATGCTCTCCTTTTAGCTCATTCCCTCTAATCCAGGGAGCTTTCTGGTGTCCCTGTCCTGCACCCTCTTTCAAAAGCCTCCACATAGTCCTGTAATGGGGTGACCAGAACTGCACTCAATACTCTGTAAGCGCAGCCTCACCAAAACCTTATTAATCTGCAACATGACTTCCTGACTCTTGTACTCCAAGCCCCGACTAATGAAGGCACACAGACCATACACCTTCTTTACCACTCAGTCCACTTGTGTTGCCACGTTCAAGGATCTGTACACTTGGAATTATCACATTATCACAGAGGCTGGTAGGACACTGGGAGTGGTTCAGCCATAAAAGCTCCAAGAAGCATGTGTAGGATATTAATACACCTGTCCTGATCTCTGCTGCTCTTGTGTCTCTCTGTGACCTCATACATTTTCTCCCATATCCTAAATGGCCAAGTTCATCAGTTCATAAGAGCAGAATTAGGCCATTCGGCCCATCGCCGTCTACGCCATTCAATCATGGCTGATCTATCTCTCCCTCTCAACCCCATTCTCCTGCCTTCGCCCCATAACCCAACACCTGTACCAATCAAGAATCTATCTATCTCCGCCTTAAAAATATCCATTGACTTGGCCTCCACAGCCTTCTGTGGCAATGAATTCCACAGATTCACCACTCTCTGACTAAAGATGATCCCCTCATCTCCTTCCTAAAGGAAAATTCTTTATTCTGAGGCTGTGACCTCTGGTCCTAGACTCTCCTACTAGTGGAAACATCCTCTCCACATCCAGGCCACGTTTGTTAGGTTAACTGACCACTGTAAATTGCCCACAGATTGTAGGTGTTGAACAGGGAGTCTGGTGTACAATTCTAAAGATGGTGAAGGTAGAGACAAAATGCTGGAGGAGCTCAGCGGGTGAAGCAGCATCTATGGAGAGAAGGAATGGCCAACGTTTTGTGTCGAGACCCTTCATCAGGGCACTGATGGTCATAAGGGAGAGGCCACATTACCTCCACTCTCCAGTCAGCTCTGCATTTTTCAAGTTGTGACCCATCTTCAGACTAATAAGCGAGTTCGGTATTCCGAAAAACTCAAGGAATCATGGGATTTGTCAAAGGTCAATCGCTATAAAGAAACAGCTAACGAAGTGTTGACTGTATAAACTGTGTATAAATTCTTATCTTTATTCATGATTTATGTGTAAAGATATTTAATCTGAGAAACTGGGGTGTCAGGTAGCAGGAGAGCGGGGTGTAACAGCGAGAGAGAGGGGGCAGATGCAAGTGGGAGACGGTGGGAGAGACTGGACCGGCGGAGAGACATTCTCAACAGCTGCTGGCACACAAACCCGCACCTCATCCGCAGCCAGGATTGAACCCCGGTCCTTGGTGCCATAAGCGCTGCCAAACTGCCACTGGACCGTTCCAGTCCCCCCAGAGCAGAGCCGAACTGGAGCCAGTGGGCCCCCCCCCCCCCCCCCCCCCCCCCCCCACCGGCTGCAAGTCTGTGGCCGCCACCGGTCCGGGACGACCCCGGCGGTAGAGTTGCTGCTTTACAGCACCAGAGACCCAGGTTAGATCCCGACTACGGGTGTTGTCTGTACGGGGTTTGTACTGGGATCTCCGCTTTCCTCCCTCACTCCAAAGATGTTCAGGTTTGTAGGTTAATTGGCTTGGTGTATGTGTAAAATGCCCCTTATAGTAGTGGTAGTGTTAGTGTGCGGGGATCGCTGGGCAGTGCGGACTAGGTGGGCCTGTTTCCACAATGCATCTCTAAACTAAACTAAAGCTAAGCAGAGACACCAGAAGAGGGAGCTAGTGAGCTGCTAGGCTATCCAGCAGTACATTGCATTCTGTCCACTAAAGATAACTTAGCTAAATGACAAAATAAAATGAACAGCCCTCACCATATCTCTCTCTCCTGCACTCCACCCACAGTGTGCACACTTCAACTAGCTCCCACCCCTCTTCCCCTCCCACCGCCTGTCCCCTTCCACACATATTTTGATTTAATTTAATTTATTGTCATTGTCTTCAATTAAGAGACAACAAAATTATTTTTCTCTTCGTTATACAAATAATTTTTAAAAACGCACAAAGACACAGAACGCAGTCGTCCACAACACAAACATCCCACAGCGGCACCAAAGTTAACCGCTTGCCCCCACATAAAATACTGAGAAAAACAGAAAAAAACATACTTTAAACATAACAGGAAATAAAAAGACAACCAGACTGTGGGCGGAGGCAGCCAGTAACAGCGCCACCGATGTCCTCCAACTACATGTCTGCTCTCCCCATCGGACTCCCTTCTATATCATTTTCACCTCCAGACTTTGTCACTTACTCCACCGATCTGCCAGACACACCACCCCCCGTCCCACCTATATCCATCTATCCCTTACCAGGCTTTGTCTCATCCCCACCGCTTTTCCAGCTTTCTCCCTCCTGCTATACGTAGTCTGAAGAAGGGTCTTGCCCCGAAATATCATCTATCCTTCTCCTTCACTGATGCTGCCTGACCCACTGACTTCCTCCAGCACTTAAGATAAACACAAAATGCTGCAGTAACTCAGCCAGACGGGCAGCATCTCTGGATAAAAGGAATGGGTGACATTACAGGTCATAAGATCAGAAGTGATTGGAATAGTATTAGGCCATTTGACCATCAAGTCTACTCTGCCATTCAATGCTGCCTTCTCCCCATAACCTCTGACACCCGTACTAATCAAGAATCTATCTATCTCTGCCTTAAAAAATCCATTGACTTGGCCTCCACAGCCTTCAGTGGCAAATAATTCCACAGATTCACCACCCTTTGACTAAAACAAATTCTCCTCATCTCCTTCCTAAAAGAACGTCCTTTAATTTGGAGGCTGTGACCTCTAGTCCAAGACTCTCCCTCTAGTGGAAACATTCTCTCCACATCCACTCTATCCAGGCCTTTCACTCTGTTTCAATAAGGTCCCCCTCGTTCTTCTAAACTCCAGCGAGTACAGGCCCAGTGCCGACAAATGCTCATCACATGTTAACCCACTCATTCCTGGGGTCATTCTTGTAAACCTCCTCTGGACCCTCTCCAGAGCCGGCACATCCTTCCTCAGATATGGTGCCAAACATTGCTCACAAAATTGCTCACAACATCCACCACCCTGTCCTCATCGATCGCCTTCGTCACCTCCTCAAAAAACATTCACATGTTGACTTTGTCTAATTAGCCCATTCCCTTCCCAATAGGCGTAAATCTGATAACTTCCCCGCCAACTTCACCGTGAATCCTCCCCTATACCATCCCGATAATTCCGAGGATGATCCCTATTTCCCTTCTTAAACAATGGAACAACATTTGCTACTGTCCAGTCCACTGGGACCTCGTCCATGGCCGGAGAAGTTGCAAAACTCTTTGGCAAGCCTTCTGCAATCTCTCTTGGTTTCCTTAATGACCTGGGATAGATACCATCAGGCCCTGAGGTGTTATCCACCTTAATGATGTTCAAGAGAGCAGCACCTCCTTCTTGATCTCAAACTGTCCTTGCATATTAATATTCTTCACACCGATCTCACTGCCCTCCATGCCCTTCTCCTTGGTTTTAATGTACCTATAAAACGCCCTGACATATTTTTTAATCCAGGGTACACAAAATGCAAGGGAAACTCAGCGGGTGCAGCAGCATCTATGGAGCGAAGGAGATAGGCAACGTTTCATGCCAAAACCCTTCTACAGGTTGATGAGGGTGGGGGGAGGCGGGGGGAAGAAAGGAAAAAAGAGGAGGAGGAGCCCGAGGGCTGAGGGAGAGGTAGGAAGGGGAGGAGACAGCAAGGGTTAACAGAATTGAGAGAATTCGATGTTCATGCCAAGAGGATGCAGACTCCCCAAGCGGAATATGAGGTGCTGTTCCTCCAATTTGCGGTGTTGCTCACTCTGGCCGTGGAGGGGGCCCAGGACAGAGAGGTCGGATACGGAATGGGAGGGGGAGTTGAAGTGCTGAGCCACCGGGAGGTCAGGTTGGTTAATGCGGACCGAGCGGAGGCGAAACGATCGCCAAGCCTTCGCATGGTTTCACCGAGTCTCCAAGGCCTTTTCATGAACCATTTTGTTCCCTCTATTGGCATGCTTGAGTTCTATCCTGCTTGCTTTATATTCCTCAAAGGTCATCCGATCTCATCCTCTTAAAACCTTACATATGGTTCATTTTTCTATTTGCCCCATTTTACCTCTCTGGTCGTTCAAGGTTCCCTTACCTTGCCATCCTTATTCCTTCTTCTTATTGGAACTCACCGGTCCTAAATTCTGAGCAACTGACCTTTGTGCCACTACCACGTCAGATGCCCACTTGGCCAATAACAACAGCTCCCAATTCACTCTCCCTAGATCCTGCTCTGCGTTCCTCCACCGCATTACCATCTCCAAGACCCAGACTTATCCCGATTCAACAACACCAGTAAAATGATGGGATTGTGATCACTATTGCCAAATGCACTTGCACTGTAACATAGTCATCTGGTCAGCCATCCACTGTGGCATCTTTTCAAGTTGGATATCCAATACAGTTTCTTGGCTACATCCAAACTCTGCCATGTCTAAGCCTTTTGCCCTCAGTAGGTCCCAGTGAATACTGAGGTCAACCTACTTTGATAGCCCTGTTGCTTTTGGATGTTTCTGTAATCTGTCTACATATCTGTTCCTCTGTTGGGGGGTCTGTAGTACAATCCCATCATGGTGATTGCAGCTTTCTTATATTTCAGCCTCGACCCATATTACCTGAGCAGATGAACCCTCCAGAGTATCCTCTCTGAATGCCGCTTGACAACCTCCCTGATGAGTAGAGCAACTTCACATTGAAACTTTGTCATAAACAGCTCCTAAACTTTACACATATATTAATATAAACAGCTCCTGAATTTTCTCAAACCTTGCTGTTACCCAGTGGGGCTGCATGTCTTGATATCTCTCCTTCCTTTCTTGAATACATTGCTGCATTTTCTGTTTCCCAATCCACTGGTGTATTCTATGATGGAGGGCAATTTGAAGACCTCACACCCCAGACATTTGTTTCTGTTCATTCAGAATGGTTTCTCTAGATTATTTTATTCACCAATTTTCTTTAATTCCTTGATATTTTGTAGGACTTTATTTCCATGCTATCCTGGTTTGCATTTTGGATCCCCTGTTTTGAAGCCAAATATGCAGTACCCCAACAAAGCCCGAGATGCCTATTTTTCCCCGTTCACAATTAGACCATATAACCATATAACAATTACAGCACGGAAACAGGCCATCTCGGCCCTTCCAGTCGTGCCGAACAACTTTTTTTCCCTTAGTCCCACCTGCCTGCACTCATACCATAATCCTCCATACCCTTCTCATCCATATGCCTATCCAATTTATTTTTAAATGATACCAACGAACCTGCCGCCACCACTTCCACTGGAAGCTCATTCCACACCGCTACCACTCTCTGAGTAAAGAAGTTCCCCCTCATGTTACCCCTAAACTTCTGTCCCTTAATTCTAAAGTCATGTCCTCTTGTTTGAATCTTTCCTATTCTCAAAGGGAAAAGCTTGTCCACATCAACTCTGTCTATCCCTCTCATCATTTTAAAGACCTCTATCAAGTCCCCCCTTAACCTTCTGCACTCCAGAGAATAAAGACCCAACTTATTCAACCTATCTCTGTAACTTAGCTGTTGAAACCCAGGCAACATTCTAGTAAATCTCCCCTGTACCCTCTCTATTTTGTTGACATCCTTCCTATAATTGGGCGACCAAAATTGTACACCATACTCCAGATTTGGTCTCACCAATGCCTTGTACAATTTTAACATTACATCCCAGCTTCTATACTCAATGCTCTGATTTATAAAGGCTAGCATACCAAAAGCTTTCTTTACCACCCTATCTATATGAGATTCCACCTTCAAGGAACTATGCACGGTTATTCCCAGATCCCTCTGTTCAACTGTATTCTTCAATTCCGTACCATTTACCATGTACGTCCTATTTTGATTTGTCCTGCCAAGGTGTAGCACCTCACATTTACTGGCATTAAACTCCATCTGCCATCTTTCAGCCCATTTTTCCAACTGGCCTAAATCACTCTGTAGACTTTGGAAATCCTCTTCATTATCCACAACGCCCCCTATCTTGGTATCATCCACTGTGCTTCCTTAACATATAACAAGACCAGTGAACTTTACAGGGAAAACAACTGTACATTTAAAGATGGACAGCCAACTGTGCTTCAGACAGGGACCAGCAATGACTGCAGTTTCAACAGGAATCAGCAACCGCGCAGTTACAATAAAAATCAGAGGTGCCTGGGGATACGATAAGTAACAGCAATGCTGCACAGAAGAACAGGCCTTGCCCAAGCTGACAATGATGCAGCACACTAGATCTATTTACCTGTAGGAGGCCTATACTGCCCTACTTTGACAAAAGGAAGCAACTGACAATGTTATCAAAATTGAGTTATTGTTTGTTTTAGGGTATTTGAGATGTGCTCTACACAGTGGTGAACAAAATAAATCCTTCTCCGAGTACAATTTGAAAATATTTATACCGAAAAGTAAGAAATTCCATCACAGAGACCTGAAAGAAAAACACGTTTTCCCCACTCACAAGAAAACTCCTTTCTATCAGTTGCTTCCTTTTGTCAAAGTAGGGCAGTATACCTCTCAGCACCTTTCCTTTCCGAGTATCTGTCCAAATGCCTTTTAAACATTGCAATGGCCACCACCACCACTCTACTGATCCCCTCAGATCTACTTTAAATTTCCCCTCTCTCACCTTAAACCCGAGCCCTCTAGTTTTAGACTTCTTTGACCTGGGAAAAGTCTGTAAATATCTACGCTATCCATGCTGCCATATATTTCCACAAGGTGAGCCCTCATCCTCCTGTATCTGTGGAACTAAACCCAGACAATCCAAAAACATTGAACAGTGCAGCAGAGAAACAGGCCCTGCGGCCCACCTCAGCTGCAGCAACCATGTTTACAATCTAAACTAATTCCATGAGCCTGCACCTGATTCCCATTCCTCCATAAGTCTATCTGCTCATGTACCCATTTAAATACCTATTAAACATTGATGTCATACCTGCTTCTACCACTGCTCCCTGCAGCTCCTTCAAGGCATTTACTGCACTGTATAAAAATGAAACCTTCCTTGGACATCTCCTTTGAACATTGTGTGTCTCACAACTTAGTTTAGTTTAGAGGTACAGCTCGGAAACGGGCTCTTCGGCCCCCCGATCCGCACCAGCCAGCGATCCCTTCACATTAACACTATCCGACACACACTAGGGACAATTTACACTTATCCCAAAGCCAATGAACCTACAAACATGTATGTCTTTGGAGTGTGGGAGGAAACAGGAGTCCTCGGAGGAAAGACACGCAGGTCACGGGGAGAACGTGCAAACTCTGCACAGACAGCGCCTGTAGTCGGGATCGATCCCAGGTCAAGCGCAGTTAGGCAGCAACTCTACCGCTACGCCACCGTGCCGCCAACTCCGGAGCAAGGTCTCAATCCAAAACCTCGACTGCCTCCACAGATGCTTCCTGGCCCGCTGAGTTTCTCCAGCAGTTATTTTTTAAACTCTCTGGTAAATCTCTTCTACATCTTTGCCAAAACATTCTCATCCTTCCCGTAATGCAGTGGTGACCTGTACGCAACACGCCAATTGCGCTTACCAAAGTTTTAGACAGCTGTAACATGACTTCCCAACGTTTATACTCAATGGCCCAAATGATGAAGCCGATTATCATGCACACATTCTTTGTCATTTTCTCATTTGTGTTGCTACATTCATGGAGCTATTGACATGGACCCTAAAACCCTTTGTACACCTAAGGGTCAGAAGGACATGTTATGTGATGGGAGCACAAATAGGCCATTCGGCCCATCAAGTCTACTCCACCATGGCTTATCTCTCTCTCTCCTCTCCTCATTCTCCTGCCTTCTCCCTGCCATTTACTGCATACATTCCTGTTATACTTCACCTCCCACATTGCATCACGTCAGACATGTCAGGATGTCCAGAACCAGGGGTCACTGGTTGAGATTAAGAGGTAGGCCATTTAGGACTGAGATGAGGAAAAACGTTTTCACCCAGAGAGTTGTGAATCTGTGGAATTCTCTGCCACAGAAGGCAGTGGAGGCCAATTTGGTGGATGTTTTCAAGAGAAAGTTGGATATAACTCTTAGGGCTAACGGAATCAATGGATATGGGGAAAAAGCAGGAGCGGGGTACTGGTTCTGGATGATCAGCCATGATCATATTGAGTGGCGGTGCTGGCTTGAAGGGCCGAATGGCCAACTCCTGCACCTATTTTTCTATGGTTCTATGATTAAGCTCCATCTGCCATACCTCCACCCCGATTTTAAGTTGATCTATGCTCTTCTATATCCTTAGAGATTCTCTCCCACCACCGATGACCATTAGCTTTAAACCATCAACAAACAGACTGATCATTCCATATTCCAATCCAAGTCATTCATATATTTGACCCAGCACTGAACCCTGTGGTACACCACTGGTTAGATACTTCCACTGCCTCCTATTGCCATGCTAATTCAAGATCCAGGTTGCCAACGTAACTTGAGCTCTCGCCTTCTGGACAACCAGGGGTTAGGAGGGAGAGATAGATCTGGAGAACCATGGTTCTTACCATGTTTATCTTCATCGCATTTCTCATTTACCACCTCAAAAAACTAGATCAGACATGTGAGACATGATCTCTCCTGTGTAAAACCATGCTGACGCACCCTATTCAGTCCAAGTGAACAGTATTATTTTAGCTGAGAATTCTTTTCAATGGCAGACCCACGACTGATGTCAGACTCACTGCCTGCAGTTTCCAGGCTTATCCCTACCGCTTGTTTTGATTAATCACATTACTTATCCTCCAACCTTCTGTCACCTCAACATGGGCATTGGAGATGCGGCAGCAATCGCCCCCTTTGTTTCACAATAGATCCAGTCAGGCTCTTGCCATTTATCCACCTCAAGTCAAGTCAAAGTCAAACAAACTTTATTGTCATTTAGAAATACATCGATATATGCAGTTCCAAACGAAATTCCGTTGCATTTGGCTCCCCGTGCAACACGATAATTAACAGAAGGATAAACATGGATAAAAAGGATAAATAGACAATGGTGGCAGCCCATTACATGGCATTCAGGAGTCTGATGGCTCGTGGGAAGAAGCTGTTGCAGAACCTTGATGTTCTGCTCCTTATGCTGCGATATCTTTTGCCCGAGGGCAACAGAGTGAACAGTCCATGATGGAGATGTGTGGGGTCTTTTATAATACTACTGGCCTTAGACACACAACGTTTGGTCGCAATATCCCCGATTGAGGGGAGAGAGGTGAATGTGTGCCAATATCTTTAATGGTTCCTCCTCTTAACACAGACATGTTCCACAATATCAGGCGGACTGAGCAAAGGTGTTCAACAAAATGATCACCCGGTCTATGTTTGATCTCGCCGATGTATAAGAGACCAAATGTAGACTGGGCGATCGTGTCAGTGATCACCTTCTCTCAGTCTGCCTGGACCTACCTGATCGCCCGGTTGCCAAACACTAACTCCCATTCGCATTCACACACTCAGCTTTCTATGCTTGGACTCCTGCATTGTCAGAGTGAGGCCAAACACAAATTGGAGGGACAGGACCTCATATTTAGCTTGGGCAGCTTACAGCCCCATGGTATGAATTTGATTTTCCCTAACTTCAAGTAGCTCTTGCATCCCCTCTCTCTCTGAAGAAGGGCCTTGACCCGAAACATCACCCATTCCTTCTCTCCAGAGATGCTGCCTGTCCCGCTGAGTTACTCCAACATTTTGTGTCTTCACCACCCAAGTCGTACCAGCTGCATAGTCGTCGTGTTGAGTCTCATTGTCTGTAACTTGTTTTCACCTAGTCCCTAGCTAACAATGGCCTGTTTCCTTTAACATCGTTACTTTCTTGCATATCTTTCATTCATCTGTTCTATCTCTCTCTACGTACCTCTCGTTTCCCTTTCCCCTGACTCTCAGACTGAAGCAGGGTCTCGACCTCAAACGTTACCCATTCCTTCTCTCCAGAGACGCTGCCTGACCCACTGAGTTAGCTTTTTGTGTCTATCTGAGCTCTTATTATCTTGCTGTTATAATGTCCTTCTAATGTGATGATGACCATGTCCACCGAAGCTGCCACAGGGTGGCGCTGTCTGCTGCAGATACAACAGAATGGCAACTCCTGCTGTTACAACTGTATCAATAGTATTTAGTCTGATGAACGGACGAGTTTAAGGACTTTGTTCTTTGTACAACAACTTTCTTTGTCTATATTATTCCCTTCCTGAGGGAAGAACCAGAGCTGGTAGTGGTTATTTTGTGCTGTATATTTTCAGCGACTCTATAAACCTTGAGCTGAAAACAATGAAAAGGCACAGTGCTGGAGTAACTCAGCGGGCCAGAGAGCATCCCAGGGGAACATGGATAGGTGACGTTTCGAGTCGGAAGCATCTCTGGAGAGAAGGAATGTGTAACGTTTTGGGTCCAGACCCTTCTTCAGACTGAAGGGTCTCGACCAAAACATCAACCAAATGAAAATTAATTTGTTCTGTATCTCTCTACATCGACGTCTATATCTCTCCTTTCCTTTTCACCAGTGTGAAGGGTCTCGGCCCCGAAACGTCACCCATTCCTTCTCACCAGAGGTGCCGCCTGTCCCGCTGAGTTACTCCAGCTTTATGTGTCTCTCTCCAGCCACACTCAGGATTAGCGGTGCATAAGCAGGCAGGCCTGATGAACGTGGACAGCTGTATGAAGCATTCCACACAACAATGCAACAAAATACTGTGACTCAGGTTCGGGAAGAACATTCCCCTGGCCCTCTAACGCCCTTCACCTCACCCCTCAACTCCCCCCCTCAATCCCCAGCCATCTCACACCACCCTCACCTCACCCCTCCCTCAATTAGCATTTATTTCAAGAGGGCTAGAATACAAAAACAGGGATGTAATGCTGAGGCTCCAGGCCCGTACGAAGCTTTCCAAAAAAGGGGGGTGCATGACAGGATTACAAAAAGTTAATGTGAAATAATGTGCGCTCTGCGCACATCACAAACGTGAAGTGTGAAGTCCCTCGATGCCAGGGCCCAGGGCCCGCTTAAGGGCCCTGGAAGCTCTGGGGTTTTAGATGCTCTCTGATGCATTCTGAGCCTTATTTTGGAGCATTTTTGCACCAAATTTATGACCAATATTTCAGAAATTAACAGGAATCTGAGAGGTTTTTCACACAAAGGGTGCTGGGTGTATGGAACGAGCTGCCAGAGGAGGTAGTTAAGGCTGGGACTATCCTAATGTTTAAGAGACATTTGGACACGTACATGGATAGGACTGACATTTGGACACGTACATGGATAGGACCGGTTTAGGTGGATATGGGCGAAATGCGTGTGAGTGGGACTAGTGTAGATGGGACATGTTGGTCAGTGTGGGCAAGTTGGGCTGAAGGGCCTGTTTCCACACTGCATCATTCTATTACTAAAAAGTTAAGAAGAAAAATGCATGTAGATAAGTTGAGCAGATTTGAAAGAGGAGTAAAACGTAAAGGCAGAGAGAGGTTTATGGGTGGCAAGGAACTTAGGAAAGGAGGGGGGAGAGTGGGCTTGGGCAGATGGGTGAAGGGGAAATAGACACAAAGTGCTGGAGTAACTCAGTGGGTCAGGCAGCATCTGCGGAGAATATGAATAGGCGACGTTTCACAGAGTGGTAGAGTAACTCAGCGGGCCACGCCGCATCACTGGAGGGCATGGATACGTGACATGTCACAGAGTACTGGAGTAACTCAGTGAGTCAGGCAGCATCTCTGGAGAAAAGGTATAGATTATATTTAGGGCCAAGGCCCTTCTTCAGTAATATTCATGATGTGACATGCATAGACATTCCTGAATGTTACCCAAACCATCGTGAGCTACTTTATTACGGTGCTTGCCCTCTCCTAGAACATCTCTGCTGCCTTGGGTGATGCAGGACAGGAGACGAGCTTTGGGACACGGTGTGAAGCTGTTGCCGTCTGTCCCACCCTGGTAAAAACCTGGATGGAGTGGATGTGGAGAGGATGTTTCCACTAGTGGGAGAGTCTAGGACCAGTGGCCACAGCCTCGGAATTAAACGACATTCCTTTAGTAAGGAGATGAGCAGGAATTTCTTAAGTCAGAGGGTGGTGAACTGTGGAATTCATTGTCACAGACAGCTGTGGAGGCCAAGTCAACGGACATTTTTCAGGAGGAGATTGATAGATTCTTGATTGATACGGGTGTCAGAGGTAATGGGGAGAAGGCAGGAGAATGGGTTTCATAGGGAAAGATAGATAGAGTCATAGAGTGATACAGTGTGGAAACAGGCCCTTCGGCCCAGCATGTCCCAGCTATACTAGTCCCACCTGCCCACGTTTGATCCATATCTATCCTGTCCTATCCATGTACCTGTCTAACTGTTTCTTAAATCTTGTGATAGTCCCAGCCTCAACTACCTCCTCTGGCAGCTTGTTCCATACACCCACCACCTTTTGTGTGAAAAACATACCCCTCAGATTCCTATTAAATCTTTTGTCCTTCACCTTAAACTTATGTCCTCTGCTCCTCGTTTCACCTACTCTGGGCAAAAGACTCAACCATATCTATTCAAATCATGATTTTATACACCTCTATCAGATCATTCCTCATCCTCCTGTGCTCCAGCCTACTCAACCTCTCCCTATAGCTCTGGCCCTCTCGTCCTGGCAAAATCCTCGTAAATCTTCACTGTACCCTTTCCAGTTTGATGACATCTTTCCTATAACATGGTTCCCAGAACTGAATACAATACTCTGAATGCGGCCTCATCAACTTCTTATGCAACTGCAACATGACCTCCCAGACTTCTATACTCAGCCTGAGCCGCTGAGTTACTCCAGCACTCTGTGAAACATCACAGAACAGGCCAAGATTAGCAAGTTTGCTGATGATACGGAAGTGAGTGGTTTTGCAGATAGTGAAGATGGTTGTGAAAGATCACAGCAGGATCTAGATCAATTAGCCAGGTGGGCGGGGGAATGGTTGATGGTTCCTTGCAGGTCGTGTCGCAGGTATATCAGGTGGTCAAAACGTATTTTGGCACTTTGGCCTTCATCAGTCAATGTATTGAGTATAGAAGTTGGGAGGTCATGTTGCAGTTGTATAAGATGTTGGTGAGACCGCATTTAGAATATTGTGTTCAGTTCTGGGCACCATGTTATAGGAAAGATGTCAAACTGAAAAGAGTACAGAGATCCCTATCCTGGATCAGCCCAATCAGGGTTGTGTCGTCCGCAAACTTGAGAAGCTTGACAGAGGTGTCTGTGGAGGTGCAGTCATTGATGTGGCGAGAGTAGAGGAGAGGGGAGAGTACGCATCTTGCGGTGCTCCTATGCTGAGTGTTTGCGAGTCCGAGATATGCTTTCCCGTCTCACATGCTGCTTCCTGTCTGTCAGAAAGCTGGTGATCCACCGACAGAGGGGTTCAACTCAGAAAGTTTGGAGTGTAATAGCTCTAGCACAATGGTGTTGAAAGCAGAGCTAAAATCAACAAACAAAATCCTCGCATAGGTCCCCTGGTGGTCTAGAGGATGAAGTGGAGGCCCAGATTGACTGTGTCATCCACAGATCTATTGGCCCAATATGCAAAATGCAGAGGGTCCAGCAGAGGGATTGTGATATTTATTATTAAGGGCCGACGGTTGAAGCTCCCCTCCGGGGGTGTTGGTAAGTTCACGCCGGACCTGCGGTAGAAGTTGGCCGCGGGCCGGCGGTGGTGGCTCCTTCTTCCCCCGGGTCCCTGACGAGGAATCCCGGGCTGTGGACGCTGCTCCCCGCTGGAGCCCTGCAAACCGCTGCTTCAGGCTGCCGACTGCCGCGGGCCAGCGAAACAAAGCGATCCCCTCCGGCGAACCCCTGGTCCCCGCCGAGTGTCCACGCTGCACCCGCCGCTGAAGTCCCGGGCGCGTCTCCGGGAAAGGCCGCACCAATCCTTGTCGTTAGGCCACGGGGGAGGTGACATGGAAAAGTCGCCTCTCCGTGGAGGAGGCGGCCAAAACGGGTTGCACTTTACCCCCCCCCCCCCACACAACACACGCCAAGAAACATTTAAACGGTGCACTAAACATACTAAAAACAAAAAAAAGAACCGTCTCCTGTTGGTGAGGCTCCGACGCCGTGGATGGAGATGCTGGACCGGGTGGGCAGACACCGCACCCTGCACCCCCCCCCCACCCCCCCGGGCCCCGAGAAATGGGCACTCTCTTATCCCGCAGGCCAGATTAGACCCCCTCATGAGTAGTTTGAACCGAGGATAAAAAACAGGCTCCCCCTCCTGCAACGCAATATTCCACTACTTACCTGGAGTAGACGACACGAGGCATCGACTTCAATGTGTGGAGCGCAAATGGCAGTCTGATCCCGCCCAGGCCCACTGCGCACGCGTGGAGAGACAACGTCATTTTGCATCGCTTCCCCAACTGCGCAGGCGCGGATGGTCGCATTTTTTTCTCCCAAATCATCCAGCGGCCAGAACCATAATTTCGGACGCTTTTCCGACAAAGTGGAAACGCTGATTTTATTTTTTTTTCCGATTTAAAATTTTTTTTTTCCTCTGGATTTTTTCTTACTCTGGGGGAAAAAAGGGGGGTGCGGTCGCTGTAGTTTAGAAGAATGAGGGGGGACCTCATTGAAAGGTACAGAATAGTGAAAGGCTTGGATAGAGTGGATGTGGAGAGGATGTTTCCACCTCGAGGACTAGAGGTCATAGCCTCAGAATAAAAGGGCGTTCCTTTAGGAAGTAGATGAGGGGGAATTTAGTCAGAGGGTGGTGAATCTGTGGAATTCATTGCCACAGAAGGCTGTGGAGGCCAAGCCAATGGATATTTTTAAGGCAGAGGTAGATATCTTCACGAGTAGTACGGGCAGGAGAATGGGGTTTGGAGGGAGAGATAGATTAGCCATGATCGATTGGTGGAGTAAACTTGCCTGCTCCTATCATTTATGACCTAGCCCAGCCTGACTCACCCTACACTCATCTAACCTCACCGCTCACCACCCTCACTTCCCCGACCATCTTACAGCATCCTCACATGCCTCAGTTCTCCCCTCAACTACACACTTTTTGACTCCTCCCCCTCTTCACTACCCCTGAAAGCATCTCCCCACTGCTCCACCTACTCTTCTCACCCCGCTACTCTGACTGTCAATGCCTCACCATCTCAGTCCATGCACACAAACCTCTCCCCCACACTAACTCTTAACTCAGCCTCCTACCATCCTTATTCTCCCTCCTCACCCTCTCCTCTTTCCCCTCCCACACTCCTCTCACACCCACCCTAGCCCTCTCCCCATCTCCCACTCCTCTCCCCCATCCCGCACACCTCTCGCCATCCCCTATATCTTAAGACAGTGGAATTGATTGCAGACTTTAGAAGAGTCCTTCTCCTCTCACCCCACTCACCATCAACAATGCCACAGTCACATCTGTGGAGTCATTTAAGTTCCTTGGAACCATCATCGCCAGGGATTTAAAATGGGGGCCACCATCAACTCCACAGTCAAAAAGGCCCAACAGAGGATGTACTTCCTGCGGCAGCTGAGGAAACACAATCTGCTGCAGGCAATGATGGTCCAATTCTACACGGCCATCGTAGAGTCAGTCCTCACCTTCTCCATCATGGTCTGGTTTGGCTCAGCAACCAAGCACGAAATCCGGAGGCTGCAGCGAATGATCCGATCAGCAGAGAAGGTTATTGGCTGCAACCTTCACCCCATTGATGAACTGTACACTGCAAGGGCCAGGGAGCGAGCGGGCAAGATCATCTCTGACCCCTCTCACCCTGGCCACAAACTCTTTGAATCACTTCCCTCTGGAAGGCGACTCCGGACTATCAAAGCCGCCACAGCCAGACATAAAAACAGATTTTTTTTCCACGAGTAGCAGCTCTACTCAATAACCAAAAATCTATAGCCTCCTTTTGCTCTGGTATTTTAGTTCACTCTTCACATGTTTAAGTATAAATATTTTAAGTTTAATTATCTACTGTGTATTGTGTTGTTATCCTCGCGAGCAAAGCACCAAGGCAAACTCCTTGTATGTATACATACTTGGCTAATGTATTCAATTAAATTAAAATTCAATTTCTCACCCCCACCCCTACCCCCACTCCTCTCCCCCAACCTCTACTCTCCCTCTCCCCATTGTCCACTCCTCCTGCCTCCTTCCCCCACTCCTCTCCCCATCTCCAACCCCCACCCTCATTCCCCACTCCTTTCCCCTACCTCATCATCTCTTCCCCCTCCCACACTCCTCTCACCTCCATCCGCCACTCCTCTCGAACCCATCCAAATTCCCACCCTATCTTCCACTCCTCCCGCCCCCATCCCCCCACCCCCCACTCCTCCCGCCCCCATCCCCCACTTCTCTCATCCCCCACCCCACGCGCCCCCAACTATTGGTGAGTAGACTTACTCACCAACCCATCGTCATTTTCATCCAAGTAATCCCAGCACTGGCTACAGCCAACCAGCCAGAATGTTACCCAGTCCACCATAACTTCTGTCTTTTATGAGTGTGCCAATATTGAAACCAAACCAGCAAGTCAGTGTGGACCCCATGCATCACAATCTTCTGGATCAACCTACCACGAGGACCAATCGCAGGCAGGTGGGACTAGTGTAGATGGGACATGTTGGCTGGTGTGGGCATGTTGAGCGGAAGGGCCTGTTTCCACACTGTATCACTCTACGACTCTATGACTATCTACTCCACCATTCAATCATGGCTGATCTATCTCTTCCTCCGAACCCCATTCTCCTGCCTTCTCCCCATAGCCTCTAGACTCCTGTACTAATCAAGAATCTATCTATCTCTGCTTTAAATACATCCACTGACTTTGCCTCCACAGCCTTCTTTGGGAAGTTGAAGTCACCCACCAGAGCAACTATGTTGCTTTTGCAATTTTCCATGATCCATCCACATTCATCTTCCTCCTGCTAGCTATTGGGAGGCCTGTAGTATAATCCCATCAGTACAACTGCACTTTTCAGCTCCACCCCTATAGCCTTACTGAACGATCTCCCCAGTTCGTCCTCTCTCAGTGCGGCTGTGACATTCTCCGTGATTAGTACTGTGACTCCTCCACTTCTTTCACCACCCTCTCTATCACGTCTGAAACATCAAACCTTGGAATGCCAAGCTGCCAATCCTATGCTTCTCGCTACCAAGTCTCTGTAATGGCCACAAGATCGTATTTCCATGCCCTTATTCCCAGGTCCTCATTTCATCTGCTTTGTCCATAATACTCCTTGTCCATCACTCATTGGGTTAATTACACAATAGAACATAGAACAGTACAGTGCAGGAACAGGCCCTTCGGCCCACAATGACTGTGCTGAATATGATGCCGTTAAACCAACTCATTTGTCCGTATCCGCCCCTTCTCATTAACCTGTCCTTGCTTGAATTTTCCTTCAGACTTAGTTACTGGTCTGACCTCTAGTTCCCTCTCCATCCCTCCACTTCCTGACCTGCTCATCTGGTTCTCACCCCCTGCTACTCGAGTTTAAACCCTCCAGAGTAGCACTAGTGACCCTCCCTGCAGGGATATCTGTTCCATTGCAGTTGAGGTGGGGGTGGGAGATTGCAACCTTCACGTGGTCCGCCCTGTTTCTACTAATGCAATCAACTCGACGTGCACAAACGGAAGATCAAATAGAACAAGTTGTCCAACAAGTTTAGGTTGTGCACGCCACACGAAGGAAGAAGAAGAGGTACAACCAGCACCCCTCTATTTCAGATCCCACCTACCCTGCAATGAAACCCAATGGTCTGTATATCTGAATCCCTCCCCCCTGCACCAACTCCTCAGCCATGAATTAGAGTCACAGTCATAGAGTGATATAGTGTGGAAACAGGCCCTTCGGCCCAACTTGCCCACACTGGCCAACAATGTCCCAGCTACACTGATCCCACTTGCCTGTGCTTGGTCCATATCCCTCCGAACCTATTCTATCCATGTACCTGTCTAACTGTTTCTTAAACATTGGGATAGTCCCAGCCTCAACTACCTTTTATGGCAGCTTGTTCCATACTCCCACCACCCTTTGTGTGAAAATGTTACCCCTCAGATACCTATTAAATCTTTTCCCCTTCATTTTGAACCTATGTCCCTTCGTCCTCGATTCCCCTACTCTGGGCAAGAGACCCCATTTATTCATTTCATGATTTTATACACCTCTATAAGATCACCCCTCATCCTCCTGCGCTCCATGGAATAGAGAGCCAGCCTGCTCAACCTCTCCCTATAGCTCACACCTTCTAGTCCTGGCAACATCCTCGTAAATCTTTTCTGAACCCTTTCAAGCTTGACAATATCTTTCCTATAACATGGTGCCCAGAACTGAACATATTACTCTAAATGCAGTCTCACCAACGTCTTATAGAACTGCAACATGGCCTCCCAACCTCTGTACTCGAACTGCATTATTGTCTACTTTACGTCTCATCAGTTTGTGCCACAGCTAGTAATTTGACAAAGAGATCCTTTTCTTTTACAAAAACCTACTACCCCAGGGAAGCACGGTAGAGTTGCTGCCTTACAGCACTTTCAGTGCCAGAGACGAGGGTTCGAAATTGACTACATGTGCTGTCTGTACGGAGTACGGAGTTCTCTATGTGATCTGTGTGGGTTTCTCCGAGATCTTCGGTTCCCTCCAACACTCCAAAGATGTTAAGGTTTGTAGGTTGATTGGCTTGGTATAAATGTATCAATGTAAACTTATCTCTAGTGTGTGTAGGGTAGTGTTAATGTGCAGGGATCACTAGTCGGTGCAGACTCGGTGGGTCGAAGGGCCTGTTTCTGCACTGTATCTCTAAACTGAACTAAACTCCCTGAATTCTCTTTGCAGGACCTCATCTCCCTTCCTACCGATATAATTGGTACCAAGATCAACGGCAACCTCTGGCTGCTCACGTTCCCCTCACAGAATATTCTGCGCCTACTCAGGGACATCCCTCACTTGGCATGAGAGGAGCAGCACTCCATCCTGGAGTCTTGCACGCAGCCACAGAAACACGTTTATGACTATCTTCTTCTTGCGCATGGCAATAGACAATAGATGCAGGAGGAGGCCATTTGGCCCTTCGAGCCAGCACCACCATTTAATGTGATCATGGATGATCATCCCCAATCAGTACCCTGTTCCTGCCTTCTCCCCATATCCCCTGACTCTGCTATCTTTAAGAGCCCTATCTTGTTCTCTCTTGAAAGTATCCAGAGAACCAGCCTCCACCACCCTCTGAGGGAGAGAATTCCGCAGACTAACAACTCTCTGTGGCGTGCACAGCCTAAAGTTGTAGGACATTTGATCTATTTGTTCTATTTGATCTTATTTGATTGTGCACGCCAGGTTGATTGCATTAGTTGCAACAGGGCGGACCATGTTAAGGTTGCAATCTCCCAGCACGTTTGTGACACTGTATCCAGTTCCCTATCAGTATTGCCCGCTCAGCTGAGCCCTACCCTGCTTTTCAAAAGAGCTAGACAAAGTGCCACTGGTCTGGCACCTGCTGCTATTTGTCCTGAAAGGCCAGCACCCACAACCGTATCCAAAATGGTACTTTATTTGAGAGGGAGATAACCAGAGCAGACTGCCGCTCTACCCGCCTGCCTATCCTGGTAGTTATCATCTATCCAGCTGAACGTCTGATGTGTCAAACTCACTGAAACTCCATTCTACACCATCCTTTACCTCCTTAGACTCCTCGTTGTCCAATTACCACACCGCACAATAGTCCCGCACAGGACTACAAAACCCCGGATGCCTGGAACTGAGACAGTGACTCTGCCAGATCACGAGGGGGAAGCCACGACTGTCATTCTATGCTGTGAATCAACTGAACTGTGAGTCTGCAATGTACTTGCAATAAATGATTTGTTAGCCCTTAATGACAATGCTGCCCTGCCTGTGCTTGAAACTGCAATGCTTTATTAGGCCCAACTGTGTTTGAAAGGAATAAATGCTTTAGGTCCAAAAGTCCCGCTCATTTAGTGACTTCCGCTTATTGGACAGGTCACGCTGATTGTGTAATTTCCGGTAAATGCAGAGGTCACGCTGACTGCGGAAGCCCCAAAGAGGAGAGGCCGTGTTCAGCCGTGTGAGTAGATTCAAGAAAGTTTACTGTCATATATCTGGTGTGTGAGTCAGTGTGTGTGTGTTTGTGTGTGTGAGTGTGTGAGTGGCTGTGTGTGAGTGGCTGTGTGTGAGTGTGAGTGTGTGAGTGTGTGTGTGAGTGTGTGTGTGAGTGTGCATGTGTACGTGTGTGTGTGTGAGTGTGTATATGTGTGTCTGTGTGTTTGAGTGTATGTGTGTGTGTGTGTGTGAGTATGTGTATGTATATGTGTGTGTGTGTGAGTCTGTGTGTGAGTGTGTATATATATGTGTGTGTGTGTGTGTGTGTGTGTGTGTGTGTGTGTGTGTGTGTGTGTGTGTGTGTGTGTGTGTGTGTGTGTGTGTGTGTGTGCGCTTGTGTGTGTGTGAGTCCCTTTGGCCCACAACACCCATGCTAGCGCCCAGAAAGCCCCCACTGGCCAGGAATATTGGAATTGGTGGAGAGGTGGAATATTGCGTTGGGGGACCAGCCCTCCCTTGTGAAGCTGGGAGCCAACGGGTCCCACTTAGTCTAGTGTGACAATAAACCCACCTTGAATCTTGAGTCCGCACCGACCAGCGATCCTCACACATTTACACTATCCTGCACACACTAGGGATAATTTACATTTATACCAAGCCAATTAACCTATAAACCTGTGCGTCTTTGGAGTGTGGGAGGAAACTGAAGATCTCTGAGAAAACCCACGCAGGTCACGGGAAGAACGTACAAACTCCGTACAGACAGCACCCGTAGTTGGGATGGAACTCGGGTCTCTAGTGTTGTAGGGCAGTAGCTCTACGCCACCGTGCAGCCCTGTGAAGTATATGATATAGATTTTGCATAACTTCCATACTTTTCAATTCTATCTCCCCGGAGACAAACACAAGTGCTTGCTTTGTCGTTTAAAGGTTCTGCTAATTAGTGGTGCAACCTTTAGTGACTGATTTAGAGACTAATTTAACAGTTCATCACAGGCAGGTGGCCATCATGGACTGTAATTTCAGGCATTGGGCTTGATCCATCGGCTCATTAAATCCCATGGCAAAAAGGCAAAGAGCAGTAGTGGGGCAGAATAGGAACCAACAGTCTGCAGGCAGCTCAGCAGTGTGTGTGCGCAATTTGGAGACAAGAATAGCAAACTGAGCACACAGCTGCAGGCTATAGTACAAGAACTCACATTTATATTGCAGTTAATATAAAAAATGACGACAGGCATGTCACAGAAAGGTAAATCAAAAATGCTTTGGCAGGTCTCACTTCAGGTATTCTCTCTCTTTCTCTCTCCCTCCCCCACCCAATACATACCAGCTTCTCATTTTCACCCTACAAACAGCTAACAATGGCCTGTTTCCTTTATCATCGTTACTTTTTTGCATTTATTTTATTCATTGTTCTTTTTCTCTCCACATCATCGTCTATATCTCTCGTTCCCTGATCCCAAACGAAGGGTCTCGACCTGAAACGCCACCCATTCCTTATCCCCAGAGATGCTGCCTGTCTCGCTGAGTTATTCCAGCTTTAGTGTCTAGTGTTTAGTTTAAACCAGCATCCACAGTTCCTTCCTGCACACTAAATCAAAAAAGAAATTGGTGTCAAACTGCAAAAGGAGATTCAGTGGTGGAGTATGGATCTTGGTTTATATCTGTCACATGCACCGTGATAGAGTGAAAAGCTTTGTTTCCCTGTTTAGTTTAGGTTAGCTCAGAGATACAGCGTGGAAACAGGCCCTTCGGCCAATCACGTCCACGCCGACCAGTTTTCCCCGCACACTCAACTAGCAGTCCTAGGAATAGTTTTACAATTATATTAAGCCAATTAACCTACAAACCTGCACGTCTTTGGACGTGAGGAGGAAACTCGGAGAAAACTCACGCAGGTCACGGGGAGAATGTACTAACTCCATACAGACAGCACCCATAGTCAGGATCGAAGCCGGGTCTCTGGCGCTGTACGGGAGCAGCTGTGCCCCCATGCTGACCATGTTATAGAGACAAATCATACATACAATCAAGCCATACGCAAGTATAACAGATAGTGCAAAGAGCAAAATAACCACTCCGGGACCTCCATTGTTCATTGTTCTTCCCCTCCCTCATGGCAGTCCCTGTACGCCGGGTCCCTCTTTGTTCTCCCCCTCCTGCATGCCGGGTCCTCCATTGTTCTTCTCCCACGCCCTCATCGAACGGCAACCATGTGTTGACCCGCGAGGCCCAACCGCCACTGTTGACACCGCACCGTTGCCAAGGCCCCACTGCCACCGATGAGGCCTCACCGCCATCGCTGAGGCCCCGCTGCCATTGTCGAGGTCCAACCGCCAAGGCCCACCACTTCTGCCGAGTCCCCACCGCCACCGTCAAGGACTTACCGCCGCCGCCGAGGCCCCACCGCCATCGAGGCTCCTCCACCTCCACCTCCACCAGCACCAAGGCTCACACGGGTAATCCCACTGCCCCGGGAAGGCAGCAACAATAATTAAGGGCCACTCGCACTTCAGTCATTCTCTCTTATCCTCTCTCCCAATCAACCTCATTGTGGTTCTCCCATTGCACTTTCTCGGTAGTTGTAATTCTATCTTTCCTTTCTATTTTGCACTATCTGGTGTACTCGTGTAGGGGATGATTTTTCTGGATAACACCCAAACCATCGGTTTTTCAATGCATCATAGTGCGTGTGACATTCAAAATAAACACCAAATTAACTAAACACAATTTGCCCTTAACAAGTACATGTTGACTTGGCTTAAATCATCTATTCTCCTTTAGGTGACGATTAATCCTGATCCAGATCAATGTTTATAAATTGATCACATGACAAGGTTAGACTTGGGTTCATCATTGCTCCATTTTTTAAACAAGAGAGTCACATTTGCTATTTATTTTAATTCATTTCTAAAAATATAGCAGGTGTAATATTTACCATAAAAAACTATAAACACCTGTACTTAAATCATGTATCCATTCAAGGTTGAGACCCTTCTTCAGAGTGAGAGAGCAGTTTGCTCTGAAATTCTCATCCTGGTCTAGTTTAACAAACAAGAATGTGGAATAGGTAGAAGCTTGGAATAACTAAAATTGCCCTATAAGGCTTGGTAGGGTAAAATAAAAAATGAATGGTATGCTCTTGTAAATCTACTGGAACAGCTGCAACATTCTGTGGATAGAATGTGATGTTGGTATTTAACTGTGTTGCAGTTGCTTGCAGCATTAGGTGACAAATGCAGCAAAGCCCTTCGGTTTTTAATCAGCCTTCAGGTTTCTACAAGAAAATAACTTACAAGGCATCCAAAACGTCATGGACCACATTTAAATCTGCTCATTTGTGATAAATGGTTAGTCCTTTATAATGATCATGCCCATTACCTTTGCATGGGTTGGAATGTTAACGTGTTTTGATGAGATAAATGTCTAAAATGGAACTCTAAGTAATTCTTAGATAGCTAGGAACTGCAGCTGCTGGAATCCTGAGCTAAACACAGCGCTGGAGGAATTCAGCCGGTCAGGCAGCATCTGTGGAGGGAATGGACATTTTGTGCCATGACACAGCCCTGTCCGACCATAACGTCACCTATCCACGTTCTCCAGAGATGCTGCCTGACCCGCTGAGTTACTCCAGCACTCTGTGAAACGTCACCTATCCACGTTCTCCACAGATGCTGCCTGACCCGCTGAGTTACTCCAGCACTTTGAGCTGTTTTTTGTAAACCAGCTTGTAAACCTTGACCCTTCCTTGCTCCCACCTCTACTAATTGCAGGGGTTTTTCCGACTATTCATACAATTTATTTAATAGCTGGCAGGCGATTCTACTGGGTTCCCAGGAAGAGACTCCTGCCAAATCCCATTTTATTTTAAACGGTTCCAAGTTTAAATCGTAAAATAAATGAGACATTTATCATAAAAATCCCACATTTAAATTATTTAATGCAAAACTGATTACTAACTCCTTATCAAAGTTACCATTATACTGGTAAGAGCTTTAGTTTATACTAGCCAGAAATAGCCATGCTTCCTCACCAAATTAACCTCATTGTAGATGGCTATTTTTCATGGCCGTTCTTGACCATTTCAGCTTATAATTATCTGCATGAATCTTCTTTCTTCTCTCGAGAGGTGCACAATCTCATTTCTTGTGTATTTATATGTGGAGCAAACCAGTATGCATGGACTACATTCCTTTGTCAATGTTATTTGGACTAGAAATTCTTTAACATTGACAAATATACATTGAAGCCACGCTGTGAAGAGACTTAGTGCAGGATGAGGCCATTCTGCCCTTCGAGCCAGCACTGCCATTCATTGTGATCATGGCTGATCATCCCCAATCAATAACCAGTGCCTGCCTTCTCCCCATATCCCTTGATTCCACTAGCCCCTAGAGCTCTATCTAACTCTCTCTTAAATGCATCCAGTAACATGGCCTCCACTGCCCCTCTGTGGCAGGAAATTCCACAAATTCACAACTCTCTGGCTGACAAAGTTTTTTCTCACCTCAGTCTTAAATGGCTTCCCCTTTATTCTAAGACTGTGGCCCTTAGTTCTGGACTTGTCCAACATTGGGAACATTTTTCCTTCATCTAGCTTGTCCAGTCCTTTTATAATTTTATATGTTTCTATAAGATCTCCCCTCATCCTTCTAAACTCCTGTGAATACAAGCCTAGTCTTTTCAATCTTTCCTCATATGACAGTCCCGCCATCCCAGGGATCAATCTCGTGAACCTACCCTGCACTGCCTCAATCACACGGATGTCCTTCCTCAAAACTGGACACACTACTCCAGATGTGGTGTCACCAGAGCCCTATACAACTGCAGAAGAACCTCTCTACTCCTATACTGAAATTCTCTTGCTATGAAGGCCAACATTCCATTAGCTTTCTTCACTGCCTGCTGTACCTGCACGCCAACTTTCAGTGACCGGTGTACAAAGACACCCAGGTCTCTCTGTACCTCCCCCTTGCCTAACCTAATCCCATTGAGATAATAATCTGCCCCCTTATTTTTGCCACCAAAGTGGATAACCTCACATTTATCTATATTATACTGCATCTGCCACGCATCTGCCCACTCACTCAACCTGTTCAGGTCACCCTGCAACCTCCTAACATCGTCTTCACAGTTGACACTGCCACCCAGCTTTGTGTTATCTGCAAACTTGCTAGTGTTGCTCCTAATTCCCTCTTCCAAATCATTAATATATATGGTAAATAGTTGTGGCCCCAACACTGAGCCTTGCGGCACTCCACTCGCCACTGCCTGCCATTCTGAAAAGGACCCGTTCACTCCTACTCTTTGCTTCCTGTCTGCCAACTAATTTTCTATCCATGTCAACACCCTACCCCCAATACCATGTGCTCTAATTTTAGTCACCAGTCTCCCGTGCAGGACCTTATCAAAGGCTTTCTGAAAGTCTAGATACACTACATTCACTGGCACCCCTTCATCCATTTTACTTGTCACATCCTCAAAAAATTCCAGAAGATTAGTCAAGCATGATTTCCCTTTCATAAATCAATGTTGACGTGGAGTAATCCTTTTACTGCTATCCAAATGCCCCATTATTACCTATTTAATAATTGACTCCAGCATCTTTCCCACCACCGAAGTCAGGCTAATTGGTCTGTAATTCCCCGTTTTCTCTCTCGCTCCTTTCTTGAAAAGTGGGAGAACATTAGCTATCCTCCAATCCACAGGAACTGATCCTGAATTGATCGAACATTGGAAAATAATCACCAATGCGTCCATTATTTCTAGAGCCACCTCCCTGAGGACCCTGGGATGCAGACCATCAGGCCCAGGGGATTTATCATCCTTCAGTCCCATTAGCCTACCCAATACAATTTCTCGCCTAATGAAAATTTATTTCAGTTCCTCTACCCCCTTAGATCCTCTGTCCGCCAGTACATCTGGGAGATTGTTTGTGTCTTCCTTAGTGAAGACAGATCCGAAGTTCTTGTTCTTTCATGGAGTACTTTCATGAAGAAAATGCAATTAAGAAAATCTGGAGGTGGGTAGTTGTGGGGAGGGGGCAAGATAGACCTGCAGAAGGATTGGGAGTGCTTGAGAGGATAATTGAGGGGTCTAGGAGATGATCAGTAGAGAAAGGAGGTGCCAATTTATTAAAGTCCAGTAGAAATTCGGGGAGATATGAGGAATTGCTCATGCTAGAGTAACTCAGTGGATTAAGCACCATGTTCTTCAGACTCAATGTATGCCAAATTTAAAGAAACCTTAATAAAGGTGTGGGGAAAATCATGAAGGATGAAGAGAGAATAACATTTCACCATGAGGAAGAATCAGGGAACTGGGTCTATGTGCAACTAGACTTCCTCATTAACAATCTGTACAAATTGACAACACTTCTTCCTCAATACCCATCTGTACAAGATCACCTCGGGGCTGTGTGCTCAGTCCTATGCTCTACTGTCTTTCTATACCTTTGACTGTGTAGCCACATACCAACGCCACCTTTAAAATTACCAAACACATCATTGCTGTTGGACGAATAATGGGTAGTGATGAGTCAGAATATAGGAGACAGATTGATAAGATGATTGAACGATGCCTGAACACTGACTTTGCTCTCAACATCAGCAAAACCAAGGAGTTGATTGTTGACTTGAGAATGGGAAAACCGTAGATCTGCGAACCTGTCTTCAAAGGGTCAGGTAGAGAAAATCAACAACTTCAAGTTTCTGGGCAGACACAAAATGCTGCATTAACTCAGCGGGACAGGCAGCATCTTGGGAGAATAGCAATGGGTGACGTTTTGGGTCGAGATCTTTCTTCAGACTGATGTCAAGGGAAAGGGAGGTACAGAGATAAAATGTAATCGGTGAGAGTAAGACTGTTAGGAGAACTGGGAAGGGGGACGGGATGGAGAGAGAGGGAAAGCAAGGGCCACTTGAAGTTAGAAAAGTCAACGTTCATACCGCTGGGGTGCAAGCTACCCAAGCAAAATATGAGGTGCTGTTCCTCCAATTTCCTCTGGGCCTCACTGACAATGAAGGGATCCATAGAAGGAGCTACCTCAAAACGCAGCCAGCATCAAAAGCCCACACCACGCTGGCCACACTCTCATGTCACTCCTACCATCAAGATGCAGTCCAAAAACCATGACATTGTCCTCATTCTTTAGGTAACGGGGGTTCCCCTCTCCCATCATAGATGAGGCCCTCACTCGTGCCTCCTCGGTACCCCGCAGCTCTGCCCTTGCTCCCCCTCCCCCTAGTCGCAACTGAGACAGAGTCCCCTAGCCCTTATCTTTCACCCCATCAGCCATCGCATAATCCTTCAAAATTTCTGCCAACTTCAACAGGATCCCACCGCTAGCCACATTTTCCCATCTCCACCTCTTTCCACCTTCCGCAGAGACAGTTCCCTCCGCAACTCCCTGGTTAACTCATCCCTTCCCATCCAAACCATCCCCTCTCCAGGTACCTTCCCCTGCAACTGGTGAAGATGCAACACCTGTCACTATACCTCCTCCCTCAAATCTGTCCTGGGACCCTGACAGTCCTTTCAGGTTAGACGGAGGTTCACTTGCACTTCATCTACTGTATCCATTGTTCAAGATGTGGACTCTTATACATCGGCGAGACGAAACATAGACTGGGCGATTGTTTTGTTGAACACCTTCGCTCAGCCCGCCTGGACCAACCTGATCTCCCGGTTGCCGGACACTTTAATTCTCCTTCCCATTCCCACACGGACCTTTCTGTCCTCGGTCTCCTCCATTGTCCGAGTGAGGCTAAACGCAAATTGGAGGAACAGCATCTCATATTTTGCTTGGACAGTTTACAGCCCAGTGATATGAATATTGATTTCTCTCACTTCAGGTAGCTTCGGTATTTCTTCTCTCTCTATATCTCCCCCACCCAAGTCACACCAGCTTCTCGTTTTCACCCAACGAACAGCTAACAACGGCCTGTTTCCTTTACCATTGTTACTTATATTGCATATCTTTCATTCATTGTTCTTTATCTCTCTACATCATCATCTATATCTCTCATTTCCCTTACCCCTAACCAGTCCTTTAATCCTAACCAGTAGTTTAATTCACGGGATGGCAGGACTGTCATATGCTGAGAGAATGGAGCGGCTGGGCTTGTATATTCTGGAGTTTAGAAGGATGAGAGTGGATCTTATTGAAACATATAAGATTATTAAGGGTTTGGACATGCTAGGCAGAAAACATGTTCCCGATGTTGGGGGTCCAGAACCAGGGTCCACAGTTTAAGAATAAGGGGTAAGCCAGTCGTGAGTCTGTGGAATTCTCTGCCTCAGAGGGCGGTGGAGGCCGGTTCCCTGGATACTTCCAAGAGAGAGCTAGATAGGGCTCTTAAAGATAGTGGAGTCAGGGGATATGGGGAGAAGGCAAGAACGGGGTACTGATTGGGGATGATCAGCCATGATCACCTTGAATGACGGTGCTGGCTCGAAAGGCTGAATGGCCTACTCCTAAACTGTCTATTGTCAGCCTGAAGAAAGGTCTTGACCTGAAATGTCACCCATTCCTTCTCTCCAGAGATGCTGCTTGTCTCGCTGTTACTCCAGCTTTTTGTGTCTATCTTCAGTGAAAACCATGACCACCAGGTTCAAGAATCGCTTCTTCTCAACAACTATCAGGCACTTGACGTTTACACAACACTAATTAAACAATGAACTATGGACTCATTTCGGTTGTACTGAGGATTTCGGGGATTTTGCGCTGGTATTGGGCTATTGTTTATTACAATGTTATCAATGAGTATAATGTTTAGAGGCCTTTTAGGCTGCTGCAAGAATTGAATTGAGGTTGACGGGGCTAGGACTTTATTCCTTGGAGCTCGGGCAGATGAGAGGTGATCTTATAGAGATGTATAAGATCATGAGGCAAATAGTTTGGGTAGGAGTCCTAGAGTTCCCAGAAGAGGGGAATCAAGAATTCATGGTCGGGGAACCCAGTTATTTACAATATATATTAACGATTTAGACAAAGAAATTAAATGTAACATCTTCAAGTTTGCAGATGACACAAAGCTGGGTGGCAGTGCGAGCTGCGAGGAGGATGCTATGAGGCTGCAGGGTGACTTGGATAGGTTGGGTGAGTCGGCAAATGCATGACAGATAGATTAATTTCCGGGATGGAGGGACTAACATATGACGAAAGACTGGATCAACTGGGCTTATATTCACTGGAATTTAGAAGGGTGAGAGGGGATCTTATAGAAACATATACAATTCTTAAGGGATTGTACAGGCTAGATGTAGGAAAAATGTTCCCGCAGTTGGGGGAGTCCAGAACCAGGGGTCACAGTTTAAAAATAAGGGTTAGGCCATTTAGGACTGAGCTGAGGAAAGATTTTTCATCCAGAGAGTTGTGAATCTGTGGAATTCTCTGCTGCAAAAGGCATTGGAGCCAATTAATTGGATCATTTACCGTTGGGTCCCTGTCACATGGGAGGGCTGGTCCCCGAACGCAATATTCCACTACTCACCCATTGCCCCAACTGTGCAGACGTGGCTGAAGGGTTCCCGTTGTGACGTCAGAGATCGTCGTTATGATGCAAGTTACGGCAACCCTCCCCAAGTGCACCTTGCCACCCCTTTTCCTAACACTATCCTCCTCCATTCGCCCTCATCCCCAGCACTTCCTCCCCTGCTGTTCATCCTCCCTCTTTTTCCTCTCTCCTCCTTCCCTCCCACACTCTCTCCCTCTCCTTTCCCCTACCCTCAGTCACTCCCTCCCTCCCTACATAACACCTCTCCCCTCCCTACCCGACCTTGACGTCATTGTGAGGTGCAAGCGGCTGTGTTTTTTCGAACTGAGTTTTTTTAAATGTAAATTAGATCCCATTGTGATGTAATTGTGGGGCGCAATACTGCTGAAGGGCAGTTTATGTAAATTAGATCCCATTGTGACATCATAATGCTAACGGCCAGTGCAGATGGAAGAGATTTTTGTCGGTGGTTTTTGTAAAGTTTAAAATATGAATAACTTGTAAAATATATCATCAATCTGAACGAAACTGGATACAAAACACCACAGGGCAATGGTGAGTAAGGTGGGCCAACAATTGTAGCATTTCCCTGTACTGTTTTTGTGTAATTTTGGGATCACACTCACAGGCACACAGAGAAAATTACAGACATAATAACAAATAAGATGAGAGTTTTAGTAATATCTAGACCAAGTGGGACCCGTTGGGTACTTGTCACATGGGAAAGCTGGTCCCCGAACGCAATATTCCACCACTCACCCTTAGCCCCCGAGTGCACAGGCGTGGCTGACGGGTTCCTGTTGTGACGCCAGAGAATCCCGTTGTGACATGAGTCATGGCAACCCTCCCCAAGTGCACCTCCCCATCCCTTTTCCTACCACTATCCTCCTGATTCCCCCTCATCCCCAGCACTTCTTTTCCCTTCTCTTCACCCTCCCACTTCTTTTCCCTCTCCTCCTTCCCTCCCCCAATCCCTACCTCACCTCTCCCTTCCTCTCCTTTCCCCTACACTCAGTCACTCCCTCCCTCTCTCCGTAACCCCTCTCCCCTCCATACCCCCCTTGACGTCATTATGAGGTGGAAGTTGCAGCGATTTTTTAAACTGATTTTTTGTTTAATGTAATGAGATCCCATTGTGATATAATGGTGGAAAGCTGCTGAAATACAGAGTCTTGTTTAATGTATATGAGATCCGGAAAGGAGGAAGGAAAGAAGGAAAGAAAGAAGGGCGGAAAGAAAGAAGGAAGGATGGAAAGATGGAAGAAGGAAAGAAGGAAAGAGAGAAAGAGCGAGAGAGAGAGAGAGAGAGAGAGAGAGAGAGAGAAAGAAAGAGAGAGAGAGAGAGCGAGAAAGAAAGAGAGAGAGAGAGAGAGAGAAAGAGAGAGAGAAAAAAGAAAGAGACAGAGAAAAAGAAAGAGAGAGAAAAAGAAGGAAAGAGAGAAAGAAAGAAAGAGAGAGCGAGAGAGAGAAAGAGGGGGAGAGAAGGAGAGGGGGAGAGAAGGAGAGGGGGAGAGAAGGAGAGGGGGAGAGAAGGAGAGGGGGAGAGAAGGAGAGGGGGAGAGAAGGAGAAGGAGGAGAAGAAGACGACAATGACATAGTGGGCGCTGTGTGCTTGAATGCTTTTGCTGGGGGTGGTTGTTGAGCTGATGCAATAGTGGCATTGAAGAGACGTTTGGATAGGCATAGGGATTATGTGCAGGCAGGAAAGAGTTGGTCTTGGCATCTGTGTGGCACAAACATTGTGTGCAGAAGGGCCTGTTCTATGTATATTCAATGAGGCCATGGTAGTTTATGTCACATGTACCTAGATACAGTGAAATCTTTTGTTTTGCATACAACCTGGTAAAATCATTCAGCAGACCTCACCTAGGCAGTACGTAATGTTTGTCGTCGACAAAGTTCTGAAAGTTCAAAGAACTGTTTCATTTTCAGTTTAGTTTATTGTCACGTGTACCGAGGTACAGTGAAAAGCTGTTGTTGGGCGCTATCCGGACTGTAGAAAGAAAATGCATGATTACAATCGAGCCGTTTACAGTGTATAGATCCATGATGAGGGAATAAAGTTTAGTGAGAGGAGTTTAACAAGATCATTGTTAAAGTAAGAATTGTTGCTGTGGGAATAGAGATGTAAGAGTGTGGAGCGTTTGTAATATGAGTTTGTTGATCTGCTTCTGAGGCTCGCACACAAATAGTCGCCTGGGTCGGGCTCCAATTATTATTTTGGCATCCGCATAAACAAGGCATGACATTGAATAGTAAACACATAAGAACAAACTTCCAAATTCATTGTTCCTTTTAGAACTTGTACCACAACCTTGGCCTTGGGTCAATGCATTTGTTGGTGTTTTTGCTCTTTAATTTGTCTGAATTATAAATGATTAAAGAAAGCATCCTGTGCGGGTGGGACGCCCGAGTCATGTCAGCACAAGGCAAGAAATCATTCTGAAGACTCCCCAGTAATGTTTATTCAATTCTCAATCTCACAATATACAAATAATTAAATGTCCTATGGGCCTGGAGAACCAAAACTACTAATAAGATTGGAGCCGTAATACAGCACTGTTATATTGGTTTATCTATTTTCATGATAGTGAAAAAACGTTGTTTTCTGTTCGATCCAGGTAAATCATGGATATCTTTTAACTTGTCAGGAAATGTTATATATTTTTGTGCCATTTGTCAAGAATAACAATTCTGCACAGGGAAAGATCCACAAACAGAATTAAAATATATATGAACGATGAGATTTTTCTGCTGTTATAGGTAAAGAGAGAAATATCTCACAGGAAAGCTCTCGTGTTCTTCGACGAGTGTCAAAGGATTATTCACATTCAGCAGAAGGACCGGATGAAGCATTGGAATAACATTAATTCTAATAATCACCATTGCCCAATCTTTCTTCTGGTGGGAAATGGAATATCTTTGTAAGGTACAATGAAATGATTATGTCTCAATGGGAGAGCTTAATTACTCAGTGGGGCTTATTTTAATAATTGCAAAATGGAAGAACTGAGCAGAATGGTATCTATATAAATAAATCAGCTGGATGGCTTAGTACATTGTAGTTATATGTATCCAAAAATTATCACAGAATTTAACATTGAATTAAAAAAATAGATAATTAAACTTAGACATCAGCCATTGTTACATCTTATACTTTGTTACATACATCCTTTTGTACATTTATAGTCATACAACATATACACAGATCCTTCAGTTCACCTTGCCCACAATGACCAACATGCCCCATCTACACTAGTCCCACCAGAGGTCCATATCCCTCTAAACCTATCCATTCATGTACCTGTCCAAATGTATTTTTTAATGTTGTGATTGTACCTGCCTCAACTACCTTCCCCGGCAGCATTTCATTTACCTACCACCCTTTGTGTAAAGATGTAGCCCCTCAGGTTCCTATTAAATGCCCACCCCCCCCCCCCCCCCCCTCACCTTAAACCCATGTCCTTGAATTAGAAATATAGAAACAACGAAAATAGATGCAGGAGTAGGCCATTTGACCCTTCAAGCCAGCACCGCCATTCAATATGATCATGGCTAATCATCCAAAATCAGCACCCCATTCCTGCTTTCTCCCCATATCCCTTGATTCCATTACCCGAAGAGCTATATCTAACTCTCTCTTGAAAATATCCAATGAATTGGCTCCAATGCCTTTTGCAGCAGAGAATTCCACAGATTCACAACTCTCTGGATCAAAAAGTTTTTCCTCATCTCATTCCTAATTGGCCTAACCCTTATTCTTAAACTGTGACCCCTGGCACTGGACTCCCCCAACTGCGGGAACATTTTTCCTACATGTAGCCTGTACAATACCTTAAGAATTTTATATGTTTCTATAAGATCCCCTCTCACCCTTCTTAATTCCAGTGAATATAAGCCCAGTTGATCCAGTCTTTCGTCATATGTTAGTCCCTCCATCCCGGAAATTAATCTATCTGTCATGCATTTGCCGACTCAACCAACCTATCCAAGTCACCCTGCAGCCTCATAGCATCCTCCTCGCAGCTCACACTGCCACCCAGCCTTGTGTCATCCGCAAACCTGAAGATGTTACATTTAATTTCTTTGTCTAAATCGTTAATATATATTGTAAATAACTGGGGTCCCCGACCATGAATTATTGATTCCCCTCTTCTGGGAAAGAACTCCTACCCAAACTATTTGCCCCATGATCTTATACATCTCTATAAGATCACCTCTCATCTGCCCGAGCTCCAAGGAATAAAGTCCTAGCCCCGTCAACCTCAATTCAATTCTTGCAGCAGCCTAAAAGGCCTCTAAACATTATACTCATTGATAACATTGTAATAAACAATAGCCCAATACCAGTGCAAAATCCCCGAAATCCTCAGTACAACTGAAGTGAGTCCATAGTTCATTGTTTAATTAGTGTTGTGTAAACGTCAAGTGCCTGATAGTTGTTGAGAAGAAGCGATTCTTGAACCTGGTGGTCATGGTTTTCACTGAAGATAGACACAAAAAGCTGGAGTAAGCAGCATCTCTGGAGAGAAGGAATGGGTGACATTTCAGGTCAAGACCTTTCTTCAGACTGACAATAGACAATAAGTGTAGGAGTAGGCCATTCAGCACAACAGAACATAGTAGGCATTGACTACAAACCAGATCAGTGTGTCCATATACCATTATATAAATATATACACACATGAATAAATAAACTGATTGTGCAAATAACAGATAATGGGTTATTAATGTTCATGTCCGAGCCAGGTTTAATAGCCTGATGGCTGTGGGGAAGTAGCTATTCCTGAACCTGGTCGTTGCAGTCTTCAGGCTCCTGTACCTTCTACCTGAAGGTAGCAGGGAGATGAGTGTGTGGCCAAGATTATGTGGGTCTTTGATGATACTGGCAGCCTTTTTGAGGCAGCGACTACGATAAATCCCCTCGATGGAAGGAAGGTCAGAGCCGATGATGGGCTGGGCAGTGCTTACTACTTTTTTGTAGTCTTTTCCTCTCCAGGGCGCTCAAGTGGCCGAACCAAGCTACGATGCAACCAGTCAGCAAGCTCTCTACTGTGCACCTGTAGAAGTTAGAGAGTGTCCTCCTTAACAAACCGACTCTCCGTAATCTTCTCAGGAAGTAGAGGCGCTGATGTGCTTTCTTGATAATTGCATCAGTGTTCTCGGACCAGGAAAGATCTTCAGAGATGTGCACGCCCAGGAATTTGAAACTCACGACCCTTTGGGTCCCCATCCTACTCCTTCCAAAATCCACAATCAGTTTCTTGGTTTTGCTGGTGTTGAGGGCCAGGTTATTGTGCTGGCACCATATGGACAGTTGCTCGATCTCTCTTCTATACTCTGACTCATCCCCATCAGTGATACGTCCCACAACAGTGGTGTCATCAGTGAACTTGATGATGGAGTTCGCACTTTGACCGGCTACGCAATCATGAGTATAGAGTGAGTACAGCAGGGGGCTGATCACGCAGCCTTGAGGTGCTCCCGTGCTGATTGTTATAGAGTTTGACACATTTAGCCGTTGAGAAACGGTCTCTCCTTGCGGAGGTGACTCCTCCTGGCTCGACTCGGAGTCAATGGGCCTAGCAGACTTCGAAGTGGCCTGCTCACAGGCAACACGTCTGCAGTCACTAACCCCACTGTTAACGATGATATAGGTGAGCTAGGTGGGCACCCGCTACCCGCACTCCCGCGGTCTTCCAAACTTTTCCTAGCAGGTCTCCTCCCCTTCACCTTTGTAGCTTTCTGCATTTTAGTATCAGTACTGTGAAAACCAAGCGTACCTACAGAAAGCAACCTCCAAACTAAGTTAAGCACTTACCCCGAGGTATTTTAAAGTTACCGCTGGAGGAGCTCTGCTACTCCAGGCGTCGCTGCGCCATGCGTCTGACGTAATGACGCACGTGCGGCTGGACGGGGTTCTTCTTCACGTAGTCACTCACGTGACTCCGGAGTAAAACAGTGTATAGTTCTCACTCAGTTGCTGCCTTGCTTGGACAGCTGCAGACTCAACACCTCACCATTGCTCGCCAGAATAAATATGAAATATACCTGTTAAACAACCCCAAATAGCAGTTCAAGTATTGTACTACTGTCAATCCAGCATCCTTTCTTGATAAACCACCAGTAGAACAGATCGAATCAGGGCATTGTAATCAAGGAAGATACATCTGTTAGGGAAGATTTAACAGATACTCCTCTGGCAGACCCTGGCCTAACCCTGTATGTGGATGGGAATGCATCAATCAGACCCCTAGGAGAAAGGCTTTCTGGATATGCCATTGTAAATCAAACCAGGGAGTGGTATATAAGCAGCTGCCTTTGAAGCACCATTCTCTGCCCAACAAGCAGACTGTTTGCCTTAATAAGAGCCTGGATTGTAGGGAGGAATTTGAGAGTGAATGTTTACACCGACTCTAGGTATGCCACTCTAGGAGTGGTCCATGACTTTGGCCAGTTGTGGAGAAATAGAGGATTCTTGACTTCAGCGAGAACGCAGATATCCCACCAGAAATCAGTCTCAGACCTGTTACAAGCCTTAATGTTGCCAAAACAAATTTGCGTGATGACATGTTGTGCCCATACCAAAAGCTAAACCCCAGTAGATACAGGAAATAATCATGCTGACCAAAAAGCTAAAGAAATGTCCCAGGAGCGCAGGGTGTTTGTACCTAAAATGATGAGGCAGACTCAAAGTATAGATAAAGGCAAGTCTCCCTCGGAAAAGCCAATGCCAACTATCCAAGACGTCATTAGGTTACAGGTGGATGCTCCTGAGACTGATGTAAAATTATGGAATCAACTCGGTTGTACGATTGATTGTCTGTCGGGATTGTGGGGTTACCCCGGCAGGACAAACTTGTATGTTGGATAACTTTGCAATATGGGTTATGGAATGTGTACATGTTGCAACTGATTGTGGTGCTCAAGCAACCAGCAACACACTATTAGCTATATGGTGGCATTCAAGGTTGCAAACTCTGGCGCAGAGGATGAATAGCCGTTGTCTGATCTGTCAGCAACATAATCCCCAAAAAGGCGTGAACTGTGGAAGTGGGAAAACAGCCCTTGAAACCTTCCAGACGGACTATATTGAGCTAGAAAGATGTCAGGGACATAAATATGTGTTGGTAACAGTAAATGTATTCAGTAAATGAATTGAAGCCTATCCTACAGTGGACAACAAAGCTTCAACGGTGGTCAAGGTATTAATGAAAGAGATTATCCCGAGATACGGAATTCCAATTTGGCTAAATTCAGAAAATGGTCCTCATTTTATAGGACAAGTAAATAAAGAGTTTTGTGAACAAATGGGCATCCAGCAGCAACTGTGCCTATCGACCACATGCTGCTGGACTTGTTGAAAGCTAACCAGACATTGAAAACTAAACTTGCTAAATTAAGAGCTGATACAGGGGCTAACTGGTTTAAATTATTTCCTGAAGCGTTATTCCAGATACACATCAAGTTCAAGTGAGTTTATTGTCGTGTGTCCCTGCTAGGACAATGAAATTCTTGCTTTGCTTCAGCACAACAGAACATAGTAGGCATTGACTACATTGACTACAACATCAGCAGGATTGAGCCCAGCAGAAATTATATATGGTCGTCCAATCAGAACCCCTTGGAATCAGAGTACCCCAAGAGTTGTTCATTTTCTTCATATGACCACAAAATTGACAGATTATGTTTTCTCCTTAACCAAAGTATTAAAAGATTTGCATTCCAGGCTACGAGTGGCGTATATTGAACTACCACCTTTATCTACCTCATCTAGAGTTAAGCCCAGTGTTTTTGTGATGGTAAAAAACTGGGTAAGAAATGGTCTGGATGCTCGGTGGGAAGGACCTTATCAGGTCCTCCTCACAACCCCGACTGCTGCCAAGGTAGAAGGGAGAAATGCGTGGGTCCACCTTCACCATTGCACAATTATTACCCTTGACTACTGGTTGTGAGGAAAAGGTATGCTAACATGAAGGGCCACAGAGGATACACTCCCAAGAAAAGTCAGGAAGTGGAGACTTACTCCAGGCACAACGTCACCACCATCACTGTTGGACTACTGAATTATGGACTGTTGTCATTTCACCCTGCTTGTAAAGATCTTGTAATGGGATCATTTATGGAAAGAGTTGGTTAACATGAAATGATAAAAGGGGGGAATGTGAATATGCAGGGATTTGGGAACTTTGGAAATGGCAGATGTCTGTGAAAGACTGGGCTTTACAGATAGTGACAATGCATTGCAAGGTGCTGGAGACCCATGTGACCCACATGTCACCACTAAGTCTGGGTTCCTAAAGAGGTTTCTGTTATGTTTCAGTTTACTGATGCTTAATGCATGTCTGTGATTGGTTGGGGAAGCTTTATGTGTCTACTTTGTTTCTGTACCTTCCTGCCGGTATTTGTGATTGGTCTAAGAGGAGTTACCTTACCTAATATGCATTTACCTTGTTTCTGTGTAACAAACTGTGCCCCCCCCCCCCCCCCTGTACTTGCAAGCCGTTAGTTTTCCCGCCGCTGTATAGGGGTATAAAAAGGTGGGTAATTCGTTAGGGTGTGTCGGTTGTCTTTTCCCTCTGTTCTGTTTACGAGAGGCTGCTGAGGGCTCGAGTGAGTGGATCTAAGTATTAGTTCCAGAATCAACACTTGCATCTGCATCATTATTTCTCAAGAAAGCCATAATTCACTCATTGCATTGTCTCCTCCATGTCTGCTAGCCTTTGTGCCTAACTAAGCCCACTATTGCTTGGTGTACCATCAATGGGTTTTAGTTATGGATTCAGAAAGTTTCCTGGCCCTTCTGGCACAGGGCCTCTCTCATGACAAGCATGTGCTATCAATATTTTAATATCTCTTTCTATAAAGTATGGGGTTATCTTCCTCCCTTTCCACGCACACATGTTCTCCTCAATAACATTTATCTATCTGGCTGGACTTAAGGCCTATGTCTTGCTGCGAGTATAGCCACTCCTATTAAGATACATGCGGTGGAAATTTAACACAATGTTAATTTTATGCCAGTCGATAAAATGGAATGGAATCGCTTTGTCACAGCAATATCATTTGATTGTGGAGACAAATGATGTGGTAAAATGAATTTCTTATTAGGCTTTCATTCAACAAAAAATAAATAGCATCAGAGAAAGGAAACAGTGATCTATTTGCAGTAAATCATTGCAAATTCGAAGGTCAAATTCACTAAGACTGATGGTGTCTTTAAAAGTGTGAAAGCATGTAGGAGTTAAATTGAAATAGATTTGCATTAATTCAGTACCTTTTGCAATCTGGGATGTCCTCATATTCTTTCTGAAATATCATCATTAATTTAACGTGGGAAGTGTGGCATCCATTTTGCACACAGCAATTTCCCAAGTAGAAAATGACTACCTTACCACTTTAGTTATGTTAGTTGAGGAACATATTTTTAGCAGACATATAGGACAACTCTTTTTCTTGTATCCAAGAAATCAGACAGGGCATAGCAATTGTATTGCATTATGCAGCTTCCATGCACTTTCCGGTTCTGGCGGTGCTGCGAGTCAGCTGCGTCACCTGCAGCGGGTTCATTGTTTTGACTTTTTTTGTCTTTTTTAGTTTGTCCAAAAGTATGTTTTAGAGTTTCTCTGTATGTCTTGTGTGTGGAGTGGTGGAGGGAATAGGGGGAAACTGTTTTCGGGCACCTACCTTGACGGAGAGGCGACTTTCTTCTTTGTCGCTTCTTCGGCCCTCTCCTCACGGCCTTACAGCTGGTTTGGCAGAGTCGTGCCCAGAGCTTCAGCAGTGGCACAGCGGGGACTATAACTCCGGGACCCCCTTGCCCGGGTTCCCGGAGAAGCACTCCAACCGCTGGTCTGCGGCCTACAAGGCGGTGAGGAGGTGGCCAATTGGGAGCTCTGAGCTGCGGGGTGTGCTCAACCTGTCCCAACGTCAGCGTTCCGTTCATCCCGACCAGAGGGCTTGAACGTAGCGGTGACTATGGAGGGTCAGGTTGAGCAAGGGAGGAGGAGGACTGCCTGAACTGTATTGCCTTCCACCACAGTGAAGAATGCTGTGGTGGATGTCTGTGTTGATTTATGTTGTGTATTATCTCCTTTTTTAATTGTAACACTGTATGGTAAATTACATTTCACCATAAGGTGCATGTGACAAATACATTTGAACTTGAACTATTCTACAGAATTGTAATAAAGGATTTGGCACTTAGCTTGCATGAATTAGAAAAGTGTTCTCTGCAAACAAGAAGGTCACGCAAGATCTGCACTTTGATGCCTCTTGTGTGCAGCTACACTGCAGACTTGGCCTGCAAGTAGAAGTTATACAATCAAACCAACCTGAATTGGCAAAAAATAAGTGTTGGGAGTAACTCAATGGATCAAGCATCATCTCTAGAGAACATGGATAGACAACGTTTTGGGTCGGCATCCTTCTACAGACCTGAAACATCACCTATCCATGTTCTCCAGAGATGCAGCCTGATCCACTGAGTTACTCCATCACTTTGCACATTATTTTGTAAATTAGCATATGCAGTTCTTTGTGTCAGGGCCTTAATTGAAAGCTTGTCTAGATATGCCAAATTTCCTACCATTTGCAAATAAGGTCACCACTAACCAGAAAATTAACTGGGCCAACTAGCTAAATAGAATTAGGGGGTCAAAGGTAGGGTATCCAACTGATGCCCACATCCTTTCCTCAATCTACAAAGCACATTTGCACAGGATGAAATGCTCCCCACATAAAAATTAACAGAGCTCCAAAACTCAAGTTCAACATCTTCCAGGACAAAAGCGGATTGAACTGCACACCATTTAATCAAACAGTCATTCCCCCTAGAACCATCGCAGTGACTAGAGATGACCATCTACACAATGTGCTGCTGTGATTCCTCAAGACTTCTTCATTACATTACAAAACATTGGCCTTTATTATGAAATACCCATGAATAGTATATTTATGAAAACATCATATTCTAGTCTCTCCTCCAGTCTCACAAAATCCCGTTCAAAATGTAATGTTATTCTTTCATTGTCACTTGGCTGGCTTGTGGAGCATCCTACCCACTAATGCTTTGGGGATTGCCTTCATTATAATTTTCTTCTCAGGGATAGAGGTCGGTATGGCAATGGGATGGGGAACCAGTGGAGGAGGCAGAGGACAGAAAGGTTGGTATTGCAATGTGAATGGAAAGGGGAATTAAGATGCCAGCCACCAAGTTACTCCGACACTTTGTGTCTTTTTTTGTTAACGAGCATCTGTAGTCCTACCTGGTGCGCTGAAATGTAGAATCCATTGATTACATCAAAGTGGTACATTCCAATCCTATCTCAAAAAATTCTCCCAATAGTTTCCCTACCACTGATGCGAGACTCACTGGACAACAGTTCACTGAATTATCTCTACTTCCTTGCTTTAAACAAAGAAACAACATTGGCCACTCTCTAGTTCTGGGTGGCATTTTAATTCCCATAGTAATTTATTGCTCATTTACATAATTTCTAACAGGTTTTTGGTGTTTTCCAATGGAAAGACATTTAAAAAGCTGGCTTGATAGTCAAAGCCAAGGGAAACTTGCATACTATATATTCATTCATAGAAACTATGTATATTTGCATATATCCGAGTGACAACTTTCCAATTTGATTCTCTTGGCATAGCACTTCACACATAATTCCCTTGTTATAGCAGTAACAACCATAGTGATGAAAGACTGCTCCCTCTCAGACGTATGGCAGCAGACAACACTAGTGATCAACTACACCCTGATTTTGGATGGTCTGCTGATGACTACATATTCTTGAGATGATGTATGTTTCCTTTTCTTGTTCTATGTCTCTATAAAACTTGAGAGTCTTCAAGGTACAACAGAAGTCTTTATTACATTAATTCAATGCTGGCAGCAAGACAACTAAAAATGGCTGCAACCACATGACCAGACTGCACACTAACACAGTGTACAGACCAAAGATCATGGAGCGGAGCGAGATGGTCCACTCCTGCAAAATCCAATGGACTAACGTGTAGTACAGAATGGGGCGGGACGTCCGGCATTCTAGCAAACTTGACCCGACTTTCGTGGAATGTGTAATCAGCAAAGATCATAGAGTGGAGTCGGGTCGGGTTAGTTTTTTTATTTGAAAATAGAAATGAGGAAAACTATCATGAGAATGATTTGGCATTGAAAAGTTTCTGAAATACTAACTTAGATTGGAATCAGAGTATGCAACCATTTTATTTTTTGAGGAGGATGGATGAGAGCTTTGGCTTACAGCCCAGGATGGAATTAATTTTAGCAAATGTTTGCTTGCTGTCAGAGCAATACTTCAAAGGCCTGCATTATCGGCAATTCTAACATTAAAAATGGCATGAAGGAGAGGGCATTGCTTAGGAAGGAACTGCAGATGCTGGCTTAAACTGAAGATAGACACTGAATGCTAGAGCAACTCAGTGGGACAGGTGGCATCTCTGGAGAGAAGGAATGGGTGATGTTTCGGTTCGAGACCCATCTTCAGACTGGAAGTCCCTTTCCCGTGACTTTCAGTCTGAAGAAGGGTCTCGACCAGAAACTTTACCCATTCCTTCTCTCCAGAGATGCTGCCTGTCCTGCTGAGTTACTCCAGCATTTTGTGTCTATCTTCGGTTTAAACCAGCATCTGCAGTTCCTTCTTATACACACATCAGTCTGTCCAGTCGAGGGTACAATTGGCGATCGAAATACAACAGCGTGTGTTCAAGCAAAGATCATAGAGCGGAGCTGATCTTTGTGTTCAAGGATGATTAATGCACCTGGCGCCAGTTTATGTTCTTCACCCTGCATTGAAACAGTGAGGTGTATTAATCACCAGTAAATACACGCTTCATTCCCCTCTTTTCATTACTTGTATGACAGTTTCTAAAATCAGCACTAACAATGCTTTGGGGCCCATTTGAATGGGTGAAAAATACAGCGATTCTGAATCTCGCTGCACTTAGCCCAGTAGTTATTTTCTTTACTCGTTTCAATGCGCGTAAAAGCAAATAAATATACATGAAGATTCTTGCCACAAACAACCAAAAAAGCTTGTAATGATTAGTATTTTATTACCATTTCACCTTTTCATTTTGGATCGGATAAATAAAACTGATAGACCTTTACATGGAATTCAAAATATTTTTTTTTATTATCGGTAACATTTTGGAGATTTGTGGAGAAATGGAACACTTAATGTTGAGGCACCATTACTGTAATCCGACGGTTAAAATACCTGCGTTTTAAAATCTTAATATTTCTTTGTTGTAAAATAAATAGTTACACATCGTCATAGCTAGTTACCCTATATGTTGCTAATTGGTATTCATATATATATATATTTTTAAACCATGTAAATGATAAATTGCAGGAACAACGTGTTTTTAAAAGAAGGTACACAAAATTGCTGGAGAAACTCAGCAGCATCTGTGGAGCGAAGGAGATAGGCAACGTTTCGGGCCAAAACCCTTCTTCAGACTGATAGGGGGCTGAGGGGAGGCGGGGAGAAGAAAGGAAAAAGGAGGAGCCCGAGGGCTGAGGGAGAGGTAGGAAGGGGAGGAGACAGCAAGGGTTAACAGGAAAGTGAGAAATCGATGGTCAATCTTTTGTTCAAACGTCAATCAACGTTTTTTACAAGAGTTTACTTCAGTTGTGATTACTTAACAGTGTAAATAATTTGAAATGGAAACCAATTATATTTTCCCAAAACAAGAATCGAGGAAAAATGTCCTGAGCGCATAAATTCCTAATTCACAATCACGAAACTGCATCAAGAAACATCGGATTATAATTTGATTTTAGACGCCTAATACGATCTATTATGAACCGCGATAGTTCTGCGTGCGGCATGCACTTGGGCAAATTAAATGAATCGGTCTTTAGCGATTCAGAACTGTGTTCTGCATTGCAACAATTTAATACATATTGAGCTAGGAGCTGAAGCTAGCATCTGCAGTTTTAGAGCATGGCACAATTATAGGTAATTAAAAGAAAAATAATTAACTTTATCTAACACCTGGGTGAGAAGGGTCTCGACCCGAAACGTCACCCATTCATTCTCTCCAGAGTCGCTGCCTGGCCCAAACCGCTGAGTTACTCCAGCATTTTGTGTCTATCTTCGGTGTAAACCAAAGATCATTCAGCGGAGCAAGATAGTCCACTCCAAAGATCATAGAACGGACGTCATAACCAAAGATCATAGATTTGAGCGGAGACGGAAGCCGGTTACGGAAATGGCGCTGAGGATTGCCCATGACCTACCACGGCTTTTTCGTCGAGTGGACTATCTTGCTTCTTTGATCTATGATCGTTGGTACAGACAGAGATAACTATATACAAAACATCTCCCTTTGTCCTGTGCAGTGCCACCTGCTGCATGGGAAGAGCAATGGGTCCTCCCACCCCACACGGTCCACCAAACATCACACTATGGTATTAAAGAAGGAACTGCAGATGCTGGAGAATCGAGGGTGACACAAAAAGCTGGAGAAACTCAGCGGGTGCAGCAGCATCTAAGGAGTGAAGGAGATAGGCGACGTTTCGGGTCGAGACCCTTCTTCAGACTGGTCAGGGATCAGGGACATTTTCCCTGACCAGTCTGAAGAAGGGTCTCGACCCGAAACGTCGCCTATCTCCTTCACTCCTTAGATGCTGCTGCACCCGCTGAGTTTCTCCAGCTTTTTGTGTCACCATCACACTATGGTAGGTGGTTGTGGAAAACATGCAAGGGCATTGTTGCAAAATGGGTGGTTCAAACAGACACATTGTATCTCCCTGATCCCCTAGCAGTCTTGCTCGACTTCAATTGGTTAGCAATCTGGTGCAGGCAAATCACACTTTTGCATAATTGCATGCAGATAGACTCCAATATGTGATCATGCCATTCCTGACAACTATCTATTATCAGGACAGAAGTAGGAGCTCTGCATGGAACTGACTGAGACTCCAGAGGCACTTCACTGCCTCAATATAAGTTGAAAATACACATTAGCTGCTGCAGGAGACTATATTGCCTGTATTGGAAGCAGCAGGTTTTGGAACTATTATATATCATGATTCACAAGAGCCCACTTTCAAGCTCTTGGCCCACATGGAATCAGACAATGGTAGAGGACAAAAATAAAGACATTTGGGCCACTGTGCCTGTACAGATTGATTGAAAGAGTTATTCAATTTGTCACTTCCAGGACGTAACTAAGTCCCCTGAGAAAAAGTTAATCTTAAATCTGCTTTCACCATCCTTTCAGACAGGGGATTTTAAATTGTAACAGTTCGCCGTTACTCAGCACATCATATTCGTAGATGCAATAGCCAAACCAAACCTAAGCACAACATTAATTATATTTGATTACATAAATTTAGGCCACCATGTTTTGAACAGAGGGACTCGGTTAAAATTTAGCAAGTTTTAACCAATAATATTGAAAGTAATATCAAAATGTGTACCACTTGGAAATCAATAAAACCATTAATACATTTTAAAGCAAAACATATGCACCTATCAGAGGTTGATTTTCTAATTAAATCATTGACTCATCAATGCTTTATTTATAAGCAATTCCAAACATTCTGCACAAAACTATCCAATCCATTTAATATAGTACATCAAGATAGAATTTCTATAGGGCTGAAAGTTCGGTTAATATTTGAAGATTTACCTAGGTAACAAAACAGGTTGAACCATATTTTAACTTTTATCACAATGAGGAAAATAGTAGTCAACAGGCAATCCGCAATGCCAATTTTATGCCAAAGGTTTGGAGATAAGGCGGGGAAACATTCATTCCAGTGCTCCGAAAGAGATATCTGGAAATAAGTAAATGAACTGTCAAAACAAATGAAAAATATTGTTCATTTGATAATCAGTAATACAGTAAACCCTCACAATAATAGACCAGAGAGGAGGAGTGGGTTGGTGTCCATTATTAGCTGATTTTCTGCTATAACCAAGTGAGGGGGTTGTAAAGTTTAACCCAAGACTGGTAGGGAAGAAACACGGCGTTCAACAAACGGGAATTCACAGGTAGGGGAGCCGCAGAGCCACCAGCCCTGCACGCGAACACCTTGTATATTCCCTGCCTTGGGTTACACTTTCCCCCCTCCTCACTCGGTCATAGCAGAAAATCGAGCAATGACGGACACCAACATGCTTTCACCCCCTGGTCCATTATTGTGAGGTTTTACTGTGAGGACACTGAATATCAATTGATCAATTTTTCTAATTTGCTTTGACAGTTCGTTTACGTATTTCTAGATGTCTGTTTAAGGCACTGGAATATTGTATCACTCCACATTCACATTCCTCGGCCTCTCTGCTCCCACGACCAGAAGCTTGCATGATGCCAGCGCATTGGGTAACCTGGCGGAGGTGGAGGGCCATGCAACGGGAACCTCGGTCCACTACAATCAAAACCTGTTTATATAACCCTCGATTCTCCAGCAGCTGCAGTTGCTTCTTTAACTCTATATAAGAAGGAACTGCAGATGTTGGAGAATCGAGGGTTACACAAAAAGCTGGAGAAACTCAGCGGGTGCAGCAGCATCTAAGGAGCGAAGGAGATAGGCGACGTTTCGGGTCTGAAGAAGGGTCTCGACCCGAAACGTCGCCTATCTCCTTCGCTCCTTAGATGCTGCTGCACCCGCTGAGTTTCTCCAGCTTTTTGTGTAACCCTGTTATATAGAGGTCCGTTATTGTGAGGGTTTACTTTATTCCATTGCCGAAAAGCTCAGAAAAAGAAATGTAAATTGTAGATTTCTTGGGGTAAATGTTTGCCTCTGCTGTGTGTACATGACTGCCGCTCAGGAAAGAAAAGTTGGCATAGAGGTATCATTCTCTTAATAATGCCCACCTGTTTCTGTTCCTTTATTTGGACAGAAGGATTATCCTAGTGGGGTTTGTCAGTGACACAATGTCCTTCTTGCCAGATTCTTCTTTTGTACTGCTGCTCACTACAATGCCTTTGTGAGAGGGACTGATAAAGTCACAAAAAATTAAAAATGGAGATTATTGAAGTAATATTACAGGAATTTAAAAGGGTATATAACAAGGGCAGATGCATTCAGCATATCACATAAATGTTAAATCAGAGCCAATGGAATACTTGTTGAATAGAAAACTTAATTCACCATCAGAAAAGGAGACAACACAGCCTAAAAGAGACAGCAGGAAACTGCATTGGCACTTAAAAGTGAAGGAACTCACAGTTATCCAGTGAAGGAGCAATAACTGCCATATATGTAGGGTTGCCAACATTCTCACTCCAAAATTAGGGACAGAAGGTCATGATAAGGGGCAAACTCCTGACGGCAATTTGTTGACTGACTCGACCGTAGCTGGGTGAATGAGGAGTTGGCCCAGGTGCTGGACTGCACACAAAGCCCAGCCGGCGAGCCAGCTGAGGAGTTTTGGCCCGAGCGACGTTGCGTGCAAAGTCCGGCACCCCATCCAACTCATGAACCGATGATCGGCCATGAGAAGGAGGGGTGGTGGTGTCGGCAGTAAACGAAGGTCTGAAGGTCGGACAGCTGGCCGGGCTGCCGACCGACGGGGCCACAGACGAGGAGCTGCTGCTGCACTCCATGGGCTGCACTACGTCGGGACGAGTGAGGCAGGGTCGGACGAGGTGCTCCAACCCGACTGTTGTAGCTATTTAGCTTAACTCAGTATGTTATAATTATAACCAGTTACGTTTAATTTTATCTGCCTGTAATTATGTGGGTGGGATTTATACGTAGTCTGGGGTGTGGTTCGCGGCTAGGATTCTGGCGCAGACTTCCAAGTAGTTAGTTTAGTTTTGATGAAGATCGGGGGAGAGACATAGTTTTTGACCATGCAAGAGCATAATTGAAATGTACTTTTACAAGAAAAAGCTTTTATGAATTATCTTACTGTTTGTACTACTACATTAAAGAAACTATAAATTAAGAGACTGTTTTTGGTAGATTCATCTTTTGACGGCATTGAATGTCTCGTGGAGGGCTCGTGGGTGTGTATAGATTACCTTCTGATCCACAGTCATCATTTAAAGTGACTATTGAGGGCTAAACCCTGGAGACGTTATAAAAACTGTCACTATACCCACAGTCCCCTTGACCCAAGTAGTAACAAGACAGGGGCGGTCCCGTATGGGACAAACCAATTGAGCCCAATATACGGGATGTACTGACTAATACGGGACAGTTAGCAACCCTACATGTATGAGATGTCTACTTTGTACATTCAATCCTTTTTATCTTTTGATTTACGGTCCTAATTCGTGCAAGGTTGGTCCCAGGTTTTTAAACAATGGTTGTAGAAATAAAGTGATCAGTTTCCTGATCAAATGTAGCAGGCAGTGCCCTGCTGGGCAGTAATAGAGAAGTGTTTTGTTTACACAGTTGTAGCTTGTGATTTTAATATGTGATCACGGTTTTGAAGTTTTAAGGGAAGCATTTGTTGGCTAATATCATTTCCTTTCAGGTATTTAAATGTGTTCATTAAGGTGTTTTCAATTTTAGAGCATTGAAGATTTTGTTTTGATGATGCAATTGATACACAGGAGAGTGCCTTGGTTGTTTCCCTGCATTTTGTTGCCTATGGGAAGTCAGAGCAGCCATTTTGCTGATAACAAGGCTAAGCGTAGTCTTTAGTCACTCTTCACCTTGAACTTCCTCCTCACCCTGACCACTAACTGAATTTCCAGTTTACTGGATGCAAGGCAGGTGTCAGAGGTTATGGGGAGCAGGCAGGAGAATGGGGCTAGGAAGGAGAGATACATCAGCCATGATCGAATGGCGGAGTAGACTTGATGGGCTGAATGGCCTAATCCTACTCCTATTCTTTATGCCCTTAGGACCTTATGAAAACACACAAGAAACAAGGCACAGAGTGTTAAAGCAGAGCACTCGACAGGCAAACTTCCTTCTAACTTTCTTTTTAGGGGTGGGAGGTGAGTTTCTTTTCATGGTGTGACAAGGAATTTTCATCACCATGGCTCACATTGCAACATCATTCAGTCTAACGTCAGAGTGTGTGGTCGCTTCAAGTATAATTCAATCAGCCGCTAATAATTACCATTGACAGCATCAACTGTAGTACAAGCTCATTGATTGTTGGTGAGAATTACATTCCAAAAGTAAGTTGATCCAGAGATAATGATCAGATCCATATGCTATGCCAATTGGAGCAACATACATTTGAAGAAAATAACAACCAAAGCAAAGAAATGAAAATTAAGTATTTTCTCCAAAAATTTAGAAGCCAATTAAAAGCAAAGACCAAATATGAGGTCTGCTACACATGTAAATTTAAATATACATCTGGAGTTTAAACAATTAAATTACAAAAAAAAAAGGTAAATATGCATACCAAGGATAAAATGCATAAAAAGATAAATATCACGACTTACAAATTACATTAATATTACTGCCTGAAATCTTCATTTGTAATTACTGAACTGACCCAGATTCCATCAAAAGGCTATTTATAGACCTCCTCAGAAACCACAAATCCATGCAGTTCCGGAATCAGTAGGTTGATCTGAAATTGTGGCATATTTGTTTGATAGAATTAATAGATGTGATTTGGATCCCTAATTGCATGACCGGCAGATATTAAAAGCAACTATTTAATTCCTATTAAATTAGGAATATTAGTACACTAAGAAGTTCCAAATAATATTTGTGCACTGAAATGTATCAGATGACATATGAGCACAGGCTTATGCGTGATAAGAAATAGAAGCAGGAGTAGGCCATCTGACCCGTCACACCTGCTCTGTTATTCAACGTGATCATAGCTGTTCTTTAAACTCTACAGAATTTTCCTGCACAATGCCATACTCCTTGATTTATTTAATACAGTATCTAAAAAGCCATGGTTCTCTTCAGGAACCAAGCCTCCATAGTCCCCTCAGGTTGAAAATCCCAAGGATTTACTTCTATAGATCAAGATTTAATTTTTTTTCTCACATTTCTATCCTGAAGTAGCTGACAAGTTCATTTGTGACTGCAATCCTTACTTCTAGCTATTCCAGAAAGGCTTAGCACCATCTTAAAGGCCTGAACGAATGTTGTACAGTTCAATAATGTCACCCCTCATTCTTCTAAACTCGGGAGAATACAAGGCAACTTAATGTCACCTCACATATTAAACCCACTACTCCAATAATCAAGCTGTAAAATGACTGTCAAACTCCCTTCTTATGTAGGGAGATCATACATGTACACCATATTCAAGTTTCACATGGGCCCCATATAACTGCACTAAGTCATCTACACTGATTCTCAAATCCTTTTGCAAGGTCAATCTACTATCTGCTTTTCCACATCTGTCAATTTTAAATAATTTATCGAATAATATAGTCCCTCTGAACAAAATCTTTAAATGGCTCCCCATTTAAAAATAAATCTGTTTATTTTTCTACTAAATTGGATACCCCACATTTTTCCATGTAATATTCCATCTGCCACATCTGTGCCCATTGAACGAAACCTAACCATATCCCACGAAGTCTCACATCCACACAGCTCATTGAATCATGGAGAATCATTTGTGAATCATTGGTTACCAACCACAGATGCCTTCAGCACTCCACTATTCACAACTTCCCAATGAAAAATCACCAGTATACCAAACCTCTTTCCAATCCATTTGCAACTGTTCGATCATTGGTAGTACACGACAATCCAATCCCAGGTGCTTTAAATTTTGTGTCATGATCTTGTCACATACCCCACTCAGTATGATTGGCAACATTTCTTCCTCAATAACCATCAGCACCTCAAGACCGTTTGCTCAGTCCCCTGCTCTACTCTCTCTATACCAATGAATGAGCAACCAGACACAGTTCCAACGCAACATTTAAATTTGCCGATGATTGAATCATGCCAGAACAACTATCCTGCTCTTGAAATCAAGGAGCTGATTGTAGAAAGCATATTGACTGGTTGCATCATGGCCTGGTTTGACAATTCCAATATACAAGAACAAAGAAGATTAGGGTGTCTACATTTTTAGCTAATTAAGTTATTACATCGGATGGAAGTTTCATTCCAAATCTCGTTGTACCTCTGTGCAATGACAATAAAGATATATTATTATTATTAAGAGAGTGGTAGACATTGCTCGGTCTATCACATGTACTGCAAATTGCTATGGGCTGTCTTTGGTTAACTAAGGGCTTTAGTTTCTTTTGTACCTTTGGTGTTAATTTAATGAATTAATGTTTTGATTATCTATATTACTAAAAGTTTGATCTTGACCTCTTCCTGTTGTTCTGTATATTGATTTTAGAAAAAACGCTGCGACTTATGGCTCTGATTTTTGGCTATCTTGCTCAAAGTCCCCCTCCGCTGCGCAGGACAAGAGGATTTTTCCCATTTATGAAAAATAAAAGAGTTATTAGTGTTTAAAAAATGTGAATGGTTTTACTGACCTGTCAGTGCCCTTAGTGTAGTTTGAAAAAATAGTTTGAAAATGCTGAAGCTGTGTTGCCTTTGGTTTGGAAATGCTAAAGCTGTGATGCATTGGATTGGAAATGCTAAAGCTGTGTTGCCTTTGATTTGGCAATGCTAAAGCTGTGTTGCCTTTGGTTTGGAAAAGCTAAAGCTGTGTTGCCTAATTAAGGTTGCCTTGCCTTCTATATAATTAAAAGTCTAATCTTGACCACTTCCTTTATATTGCGCTTTATATTGATTTTAGAAAAAACGCTACCACGTACAGCTGTGATTTTGGCCATCTTACTCAGAGTCCCCCTCCGCTCATCAGGCGCTCAGGATTTTCCCATCGATGAAAAATAAAAGAGTTATTAGAGTTAATTAATAAAAGAGTTTAAACAATGTTGAGTTTCTCTCTCCTGTCAATCACACCATGAAGGCCACGCCACTTCTGGTGGGAGGGTGGAAGCACTATAAAACCCAGAAGTGTGGGCGTGGCTCAATCTCTGCAAGATGGAGGAGGGAGAGGTCACGACTCGCTGTCTTTAGTGGCCTTGCACCCTGCCTGAAGTGGTAAGAAACTGCACTTAAATTTGGTGGTCTTGCACCCTGCTTGAAATGGAATTTCAAGGAATAACCGTGAGTTAACGTGAGCCGTGAGTGAGTTAACTGCCAGCCCAAGAATCCATTTGGCCCACAATTTCCATAAAAAGCCCTCTGGAAACCAGTCAATTCAGCCCACAACCTATACTAGCGCTCCAGAAAGCGCCCCCCCCCCCCCACTGGCCACCAATATTGGAATTGGTGGAGAGGTGGAATATTGCGTTGGGAGACCTGCCCTCCCGTGTGATGCTGGGACCCAACAGGTCCCACTTAGTCTAGTAATATATTATGTATGTGTATTGTGCTTACAGACTGGTTATGTTGCTGCAAGTAAGATTTTCATTGTTGGTATATATGACAATTAAACACTCTTCACTTTTGATGACAAACTAATCATTTTCCTACTTCTGAAATCAGGCTAAACAGTCTACTTCACCTTGCTTTCTCTCTTCTTTCTTTAAATAATGGGCTGATGTTTTAACTTGTGGCAACCATTCTAGAATCAATGGATTTTGGAAGATGACCATCAGTGCATTTACTATCCCCACCTCTAACACCATTTGATGTAATTCATCATCTTGGAGATTTGTCAGATTTCAGTACCATTAATTTCCCATGTTATCTTTATCCTGATGTGTTAAAGAAAGAGCAGATGCTGGAGAATCGAGGGTACACAAAAGGCTGGAGAAACTCAGCGGGTGCAGCAGCATCTAAGGAGCGAAGGAGATAGGCGACGTTTCGGGTCGAGACCCTTCTTCAGACTTTCTTTATCTTTATCTTCAACATCTTTATCCTGATGTTGATTTCATTCAGTTCCAAAATCTCCAGTTCTCCTCTGATTTAAGGTTTTCTATGTCTTTGGATCGCACAAAAATAAAGTTAAACTCCGCTGCATTTCCTTATTTCACCTATCTGTAAGTGAGCAAATCTATTGTATTTAACCTATTTAAGGAAGCCCCTTCTAGCTCTTTTGTTTTATTGTTTTTCTCTAGATTACTCTTGTATTCTATTTTCTGTTTCCATCTATTTGCTGACTTCTGTGATCCTCCCAGTCGTGGGGCTAAATAAAGGACTCGCCAATCACTGACCGCTTTCTCTCTGCTTGTTCTGATTTCAGGCTTCCATTGTTCCAGGTTGAGAAGTCTGCAGAAGTGATAAGCAAAGCTATGAAGATTTTTTTCATGCATTACAACTGCATAAGGAAGGCAGGTGGCTTGAAGGAAGACTCCAGCAGTATTGGATCAAGAAGACAACAATAAGCATGGATTGTTCAAAACAAGCTGTTTGGCTGATAATCAAGAGAATGGCAATGAGAAGGAAATATGAGGAATGCTGTCTTCCTGTAAATGCTTCTTCACCAAACTGCTGCCATTCACTTGGACAAACATTTCAGTAATCCCAGTAACTCAATATGCTTGGAGAAATTTGTCTAGGCTGTTATCACCTCTACCACCTACAAAGACAAAGGGAGCTGGCACACAAGAATGCTGATTCCCTTCCAAGTCACACATCATTCCGACTTCATCATTTCTGGGTCTAAAGCCTGTTATTTTCTACCCAACAGCATAAGGGGGCGTTGTCCACCAGCAGAATTGCAGCGGTTCAAGAGATTATGTTTTTGAAGACGTGACCAAAAATAGTTGATGAGGGTAGAGCTGTAGATGTATATATGGACTTCAGCAAAACATGCGATAAGGTTGCACCTGGTAGGCTTCTCTTGAAGGCTAGATTGGATGGGATCCAAGGAGAGATAGCTGAATGGATAGAAAATTGGCTTCATGGAAGGAAGCTGATGGTGGAAGGTTGCTTCTCGCACTGGAGGCCTGTGCCTAGTGGTGTGCCTCAGGGTTCAGTGCTGGGCCCATTACTGTTTGTCATCTATATCAATCAGTTGGATGAAAATGTACATGGCAAGATTGGTGGGTTTGCAGGTGGTATTGCAGATAGTGAAGATGGGTATCCAAAATTAAGGCAGGAACTTGATCGGTTGGCCAGGTAGGTTGAGGAATGACTGTTGGAATTTAATTCAGAGAAATTAGAGTTATTGCATTTTGGGAAGTCTTGCATGGCAGGACCTAGACAGTAAATAGTAGGGCTCTGGGGAGTGTTGTAGGGAGAGGTATCCAGGAGTGCAGGTACATAACCCCTTGAAGGTGGCGTCATCAGGTAGATTGAGTGGTCAAAAAGACACATTGGCCTTCATCTGAGTTTTGAGTATAGAAGTTGGCAGGTCAAGAAGCAGTTATATAAGACGTTAGTGACGCCGCATTTAGAGTTGTGCTCATTTCTGGGCACCATGTTACAGGAAAGATGTTGTCAAGTTGGAAAAGGGTACAGAGAAGATTTACGAGGATGTTGCCAGACTCTAGGGTCTGAGCTATAGGTTGAACAGGCTGGGACACTGTTCCTTGGAGTGCAGGAGGATGAGGGATGATCTTATAGAGGTGTATAAAATCATGAGAGGATTAGATTGAGTAGACACACAGAGTAGAGGAAATCACGCCCAGAGTAGTGGAAATCAAGAACTAGAGGACATAGGATTAAGGTGAAGGGAAAATGATGCAATAGGAATCTGTGAGTTTTGAGTTTAATTTATTGTCACATGTACCGAGGTAGAGTGAAAAGCTTTTGTTGCGTGTTGTGCAGTCATCTGAAAGGCAATACGTGATTACAATCGAGCCGTCCACAGTGTACAGATACATGATAAAGGGAATCATGTGAATAACGTTTAGTGCAAGATAATGACTGGTAAAGTCCGTTCAAAGGTACCCTGAGAGTCTCCAATGAGGTAGATAGTAGCTCAGGACTGCTCTCTGTCATTTCATCTCTGGCCTTTGTCTAACCATCTATCTGGGGTAACATTTTCACACAAAGGGTTGTGGGTGTATTGAACGAGCTGTCAGAGGAGATAGTTGAGGCTGGGACTATTGCAACTTTTGGAAACAATTAGACACTACATGGAAAGGACTTGTTGGTCAGTGTGGGCAAGTTGGGCTGTTTCCACGCTGTATGACTCTGTTTCACCACTACCTTTGCAGGGACAATAAATGGTGGCATTTCCAGCACAATTCATCAATGAATCATTTAAAATACTGGACTGGCAATGTGAGAGTGAAGATCTAAAATACATAATATACGACGATTTTGTGATAAATGATTCTACCAAACAGCAGATAACTAGCACAATGAGGATCCAGTATATGATTCTTTTTCAATGTCCACGATACAGGATTGACCTCTTCTAAAATCCAGGAAGGAACAGTTGGAAATGCCACACAATGTCATAAAAAAGGTTTAGAAATGATCCTCTGTTCTAGTCTGAAGAAGGGTCTCGACCCGAAACATCGCCTATTTCCTTCGCTCCATTGATGCTGCCTCACCCGCTCTCCAGCATTTTTGTCTACCTCTGTTCTACTCAGGTCAATTGACTGATGACACTGGTCCAAGGGCACTACCAATTATTCTTGATGATGTGCTGGTACTCTTTTATTGGCATATTGCTGAAGCTAACTATCAAAAAATTGTGGATTTTTTTTTTTTGAACTGAAGATTTCTTAGTTAATTGCATGTAATAGTCCTGTCCGTTATGGCCAAAAAATAAGGAAAAGTGGGAATAGAATGCTGCAGGAAGAAGAGGGCAAAATAAACAAATTGTCAGCAGAATGTGTGGAATGAAATGGGATATTATAGGATTAGTGCAAATGGGCAGTCAATAGTATATGTGCTGCTTGACAATCAGGGCTCAAGCTTTACATGTTGGCAGTGCGTTAACATGATACCATTGGTTTAGTAATGGTCTATAAGAACAATGGCTTCACCAGATAAACTGTTGTAGAGCTCTCACCTCTTGCAGCACAATACAGTTCACATCCAGGAACCCAATGCACGTTTTTTAAAATATTAGACACATAGAGCATGGAAACAGACCACCCTAACCCGAGGCCCAGGACAGAAAGGTTAGTATGGGAATGGAGGAGTTAAAGTCTTTATCAACCAGATTTTTTCTCTTTCTCTTTCTTTTGTCCTCTCTCTTTCTCGCACTCTCACTCTATTTCTCTACCGCTTTCTTCCTCTCTTCCCCTCTCTCAATAGACAATAGACAATATGTACAGGAGTAGGCCATTTGGCCCTTCGAGCCAGCACCCCCATTCAATGTGATCATGGCTGATCATCCCAAATCAGTTCCTGCCTTCACCCCTAATCCCGATTCCGCTATTTTTAAGAGCCCTATCTAGCTCTCTCTTGAAAACATCCAAATAACCTGCCTCCATCGCCCTCTGAGGCAGAGAATTCCACAGACTCACCACTCTCTGTGAGAAAAAGTGTTTCCTCGTCTCCGTTCTAAATGGCTTACTCCTTATTCTTAAACTGTGGCCCCTGGTTCTGGACTCCCCAACATCGGGAACATGTTTCCTGCCTCTAGTGTGACCAAGCCCTTAACAATCTTATATGTTTCAATGCGATTCCCTCTCATCCTTCTAAACTCCAGAGTGTACAGGCCCAGCTGTTCCATTCTCTCAGCATATGACAGTCCCGCCATCCCGTGAATTAACCTTGTAAACCTACGCTGCACTCCCTCAATAGCAAGAATGTCCTTCCTCAAATTAGGGGACCAAAACTGCACACAATACTTGAGGTGTGGTCTCACTAGGGCTCAATACAACTGCAGAAGGACCTCTTTGCTCCTATATTCGATTCCTCTTGGTAAAAAGTAGGTATGTTACAAAACTTACCTTGAGCAGCGCTGCAGTTCTGCCGCTCCCCGTGTGCGTGACTTTGGCGCCTTTCAGTGGGGGGTGGGCTTAAAGTGCCGTTTTTCCACAGACTGGGCAAATCGATCCATGTCGGGCGATTTCGTTCCGGAAGAAAAATCGCTCTGACATTTCATTAATGAAGGTATTTTTAAATTACGCTAGATTATTTATTATCTAGAGTAATTTAAAAATCACCTTCAAAAGCCGTGAGCGCCGACAACAGGAAGGATTTTGCGTAGGGGAGAAAAAAAGGTACACAGTTTATTTTTATATTAAAAGTTGTTTTTTATGGAGGCTTTAAGAATATTTTCATGTTGCGAAATGGGGTCCAAAAAAAATGTATGAACCGGCTGTATTTTTCATACCGACTTCACAGCAAACCACAACGTTCCAATCCACCGCATTCCACTAAAACCCACTCGCTAGTTGATTTAAATGGCCATTTATTTACAAGCATTTAACACTAAATTCCTTCCATTTGGCCCAGAAATTCATGAAAATGAGATAAAAAAATTATGTTAAATTGTGGATTATTGTGTGAATGTTATTTGGACACTTAGGCAATTTAAAAAAAGTTTATATTTTCTTAAGAAATGGATAGATGTTTAGATCTACTCATTGAATGTTGTAATTAGCTACAATTAGATAACTAACTAATTATATGCTTTAATTTCAGGTCATCCAAGTAAGATTGTTTCATATTTGTTTCAGAATGCTTCTATAATAACTGAAAATTTCTCTTAATTTTTAAAAAAGTTATGGGCTTTTAACGGTTCTAGATCACAGCTTTTGAGTTAAGTCAATTGAAAGGCAATGGGGAACAAGATGCTAATTTCCGAGTATGAAAATGGTCATAACTTTCTTAATACTGAAGATATGAAAGTGAATTAGGTGTCAAATTAAACTTCTTTTTATGCTTTATCTGATGGGATAAATTGCAGACTTGATTTTTAAAATCTCAAAATTTTGTAACATTGCTAATATAAAGGCCAACATGCCATCGGCTTTCTTCGCTGCCTGCTGTACCTCTCATTCTTTCACTTTCTTTCTTTCTCTTTCTATTGCTTTCTCGTTCTCAACCTCTATCTCCCCCTCTTTCTCGCTCTCCCTCTTCTCCCTTCCCTCTTTTTCTTTCTCTCTTTCTTCCCCTCTCTCTATCTCTCTCCCTTCCTCTTTCTTTTATCTCTTTCCGCCCTTTTTTTTCTGTCTCTGTCTCTCCATTTCGCTCTCACTTTGCTCCCTCCCGAAGCTCCCTTCCTCTTTGTCCGTGGGCGCGCGGTGGCCGTTCTGTGGGCGCGCGGTGGCCGTTCTGTGGGCGCGCGGTGGCCGTTCTGTGGGCGCGCGGTGGGCGGGGCTATGCGCGGGCGCTGGGCGGGGCTGTGGGCGCTGGGCGGGCTGTTTGCGGGGCTCAGGGCGGGCTGTGGGCGGGGCTGGGGGCGGGCGCTGGGCGCGCGGGGAGACTGGCAGGCGCGCGATGCTGCGACCGTTAGTCCGGCACCAGCGGCGGACGGAGAGAGCGCGCGGATAAACCATGGCCGAGGGCGGCGAGGGAGAAGAGGAGATTCTGTTCCTGAGAACAGTAAGTGAATCGTAGCAGCACTTCAATAATTTTATGTCGCATCATCCTGGTCTCAATCCTGGTGAAGGTGCTCCTTTATTATTAAAGCCGTTGTGTATTATATAAAATATAATGGAATGTGTCTGGATAGGATATATTGTTAGGATATACAAATCAATATTTATTAAATTCCATCTTAAAATTGCACTTTATTCTTTGAGCATTGGCTTTGGAGTTTGGAGCTGACAAGAATTTGTAGGAGCGAAATGCTGCAAGATGCTCGCTCTTTAAATAAAAAAAGTCTGACTCATACCTCGCTATATATAATTGGCACTTGGAATGAATGTTAAAGGCTGTGGTTGAATGACAACCAAGAATCATTCCCTCAAGATTTAAAAAGGAAAAGTAGAAGCAGTGCATTAAATACTCAGGTGCAGTGAAATTGGGAACGTTATGTTGGCAGTAATCCAATAATTGACCTCTTTCATTTATTTGCTTGGATTTTTGCTACTAACATAACGACAGGTGTAGTTTGAGTCAAAGTGAATTTTGACTTTTGGTTTACCAAAGAAGAAAATAAACTTCCATAAAGTAACGGACAATTGTGTCTCATCAATATTAATTGAGTTAAAATGGAAACAGTATGTTAATTTTGTTAACAATTTTTTTTTGACTGGAATGATATCTTTAAAAAAGGTTGCATATGAAAGCTGGTTATCCAAAATGTATTTAGGAGGCAGACAAATCGATTGAAGTCCTTCAAGACATACAAATGTGAATGTTTATTATTTGAATGTGTGTGGAAAGTGCATTTAAAATACTACATTAAACATCCAAAGAGCACACTATAGCTATCCAGATTTATTTTGGGGACTTAAATTCACAATTCCAAGATTTTATAATTAGGTTTCAATTTCGATTATATCTGGAAAACTTTCATATTTCTATCTAATGCACAGCAAATACATGATTTTAAATTAACTGTTTCAAATTGCAGCACTGCCTGTGCTGAGAATGCACATTCTGTGTTATATATAGTTTGTGTAATAAATCTGTGGAGGGAGATTTTGTTGCCTGCTTTCTTTGCTTCCCCCGTCAGCTAGAAACAGCCTGTTGCTGTTGCCCTAATTCTGATGTCATTTTTATTTCATGATTTATGACTTGCATACTAAATTCTCATATGGTTAAGATAGAAAATTAGATCTGAGACCTTTTGGAGGACATTAGGGATGCTAATGATAATCCCCTTCTAAAAAAAATTATCCGGTTTATCTTTTCTCATGTCCTGAAGGCATTCACTTCTTCTTGACTACACGTCCAGCTAGCCATTTCCTCATGACTGTGAACATTGACAGGCTCTCAGACAGCAAGAAAAAGTGGTATCTCAAAAAGCCTGGATCCTGTCCTCACCTGACACTTGTGTAGATGTAATGCAAGCAAGGGTTTTTGAAGCGTGAAAGGAACAGGATTCTAGATCTTCTCCTGAAGGTGTCAATACCAACTACAGCAACAGTATTGTAGTTGCTGATTTCAGGCATTGTAATGGGGAAATGATGGGCTCCATTATAAAATATGTCAAAGCTAAGTAGTTGAAGAGTGACAGTCATAGAGTTATACAGTGTGGAAATAGGCCCAACTTGCCCACGCCGGCCAACACGTCCCAGCTACACTGGTCTCACCTGCCCGTGTTTGTCCATAGCCCTCCAAACCTGTCCTATCCATGTGCCTGTCTAACTTTCTTAAATGTTGGGATAGTCCCTGCCTCAACTGCCTCATCTGGCAGCTTGTTCCATACACCCATCACCCTTTGTGTGAGAAAGTTACCCCTCAGATTCCTATTAAATCTTTTCCCCTTCACCTTAAACCTATGTCCTCTGTTCATCGATTTACCTACTCTGGGCAAGGGACTGTGCATCTACCCGATCTATTCCTGTCATGACTGAATTGATTCAAATTAACATGAATAGGAAAAGAATGGCAAGCTGGACAAATGTACTGGAATTCTTTTGAGGATGTAATTAATGTGCAGATGAAGAAGTAGTGCATGTGTGTGATGGGGCGTAAGTTCTGATGAAGATAGATAATTGGTTGACATGATACAGAGGAGAAATAAATGTGTCCCCAGTTATTTACAATGTACATGTAGGGAGGAAATGTCATATACCCATGTTTGCAGATGACATAAAGCTAGATGAGAAAAATGTAGGGCACTTCCAATTTGGACAGGCTGAAGGAATAAGCAGATTCATATCAGATGCATAATAACGTTAATATTTGCATTATCCACTTTTGTGGTAGTTACAGAATTACACATTTTTATCTGAACATTGATGATGCGGAAAGATGCAAACAGTGAGATGTCCTTGTGCACCAGTCAATGAAAATAAATGTATAGGTGCAGCAGCGATTAAAATAGCATATGGTATAGCAATGTTACAAAATTTTGAGATTTAAAAAATCAAGACTGCATTTTATCCCATCAGATAAAGCATAAAAAGAAGTTTAATTTGACACCTAATTTACTTTCATATCTTCAGTATTAAGAAAGTTATGGCCATTTTCATACTCAGAAATTAGCATCTTGCTCCCCATTGCCTTTCAATTGACTTAACTCAAAAGCTGTGATCTGGAAAAGTTAAAAGCCCATAACTTTCTTAAAAATTAAGAGAACTCAATGAAATTTTCAGTTATTATAGATTGAAGCATTCTGAAACAAATATTAAACGATCTTACTTGGATTACCTGAAATTAAGGAATATAATGAGTTAGTTATCTAATTGTAGCTAATTACAAAATTCAATGAGTAGATCTAAACATCTATCTTAAGAAAAGATAAACTTTTTTTTAATTGCCTAAGTGTCCAAATAACATTCACACAATAATCCACAACATAACATAATTTTTAAATCTCATTTTCATGAATTTCTGGGCCAAATGGAAGGAATTTAGTGTTTGATTCCTGTAAATTAATGGCCATTTAAATCAACTAGCGAGTAGGTTTTAGTGGAATGCGGTGGATTGGAATGTTGCGGTTAGCTGTGAAGTCGGGAGGAAAAATACTGTTGGTTCATACATTTTTTGGGACACCATTTCGCAACATAACAATATTATTAAAGCCTCCCGAAAAACCAACTTTTAATATAAAAATAAACTATTTACCTTTTTTTCTCCCCTACGCAAAATCCTTCCGGTTGTCAGTTCTCACGGCTTTTGAAGGTGATTTTTAAATTACTCTAGTTAATAAATAATTTAGAGTAATTTAAAAATACCTTCATTGATGAAATGTCGGAGCGATTGTTCTTCCGCAACGAAATCGCCCGACATTCATCGATTTTCCAAGTCTGTTGAAAAACGGCACTTTAAGCCCGCCCCCCTCTGAAAGGCACCAAAGTCGCGCACACGGGGAGCGGCAGAACTGCAGCGCCGCTAAAGGTAAGTTTTGCAACATACCTATATGGTACAAAACATAAAACAGTCCATGATCAGCCCCCTTGGTCTAGCGTATCTGTGCCAAACTTGATGCCAAATTAAATTAAACTCCTGCCTGCACATGGTCCACTCCCCTCCATTCTCTGAATACCCCTGTGCCTGTCTAAAAGCCTATTAATTGAAACAATAAGCGAGTTTGGTACTCCGACTGCACATGCCCAGGTCATAGGCCACTCGCGATAAACATTCTCAGCAACTGTGCTGCTGCATGAATACAGACCTGCTTTTCATCCGTAGTCAAGATCTAACCCGTGTCTCCGGCGCTGCAAGCACTGTTGAATTGCTACTGGACCATCCCCGTCCCCTCTCGAGTGTCCCATCCCTGTCCGGGGGTGGCCGGAGATGTCCTGGGTGAACCTGGATTGACGGGAGTCAGACGGGAGTGGCAGCCCAGGCTTATAGCCAGTGCGGCGAAAAAGCACTATCTCCAGCTCAACTCTGCCTGTCCCGCCGGATTAACCGACAGCTCTAGATTGACGGGACACCGGCCCGCTGCAGTCGCGATCCAGGCTTACAGCCAGCGCGGCGAAGAAGCGCTAACTCCAGCTCAACTCTCCTTGTCCTGCTGGGTTAACTGACTGCCCTGGACTGACGGGACATCGGCCCATTGCGGTCCGCCTGGGCCGCCACTACCGTCTGACTCCCGAGAGTCCAGGGTCGCCCCGGACATCTCCAGCCGCCCTCCGACAGGTAGGCCACGGCAGCGCTCCGCACCCACCCCCTCCCACCGGTCCCCAACTAATGCTGTCCCATCTCCAGCTGCAGGATGCTCCCCTACCCCCCCACCAGCCCTCGCCTGAAGCTGTCCCCAGCTGCAGGATGCTCCCCAACGGTCCCCGCCTGAAGCCGGTGTGGAGCGGCAGCGGTAGGCCGTGGCAGCCGTAGGTCACGACAGCGATAGGCCACGACAGCGATAGGCCACGGTAGCGGTAATCAGCAGCAGCGGTAAGCCATGACAGCGATAGGCCACGGTAGTCCCCGCCTGATACCGTCCCCCTCCGCCGGCTGCAGGACAACCCCCCCTGAAGCCGTCCCCCTACCCCGCTGCAGGATGCTCCCCCCCCCCCCCCCCCTTTACTGGCCCCCGCCTGCAGCCGTCCTGTCCCCAACTGCAAGATGCTCCCCACCAGTCCCAATAGGCCATGGCAACGGTTGGCCACTGTAGCGTGGGGTAGGCAGTGGTAGGCCACAAAGGTCTAGGCCACAGCAGTGCTTTCTCAGAATGTACGTCACAATGAGAACCCAATGGGCAGGAATGGCTGCGCCGCTGAGAGTGGATGGGGGGGGGGGGGGGGGTTGAGGGGGGATGGAGTGTGTGCGTGGGGAGGTCAAGAGGCGATGTGGGGGGGGGGGAGGAGGGGGGATCAGGGGCATCACAACGGGAACCTGTCAGCTGTGCCTGCGCAGTTAGGGACGTTGGTGAGTGGTGGAATATTGTATTGGGGGAACGGGTAAGTGGTGGAATATTGTGTTGAGAAATGGGTTGCGTTAGGGGACCAGGCCTCCCGTGTGACTGGGACCCAACGGGTCCCACTTAGTCTAGTAATTCTTAAAAAGACTGGGAAAACTAGGTACTGGGAGCTTATTTGCAAAGGTTGGGAGCTTCCAGGACCAGTAGTCACAGTCTGAGAATAAGGCTGAGGTGAGGAAAGATTTCTCCTAAAATGTTCTATTGTTGACCAGAGTGCCTTGTGGGTCTGTCCCACTTACACGACTTTTTCAGTGACTGCTGGCACCCGTCATAGGTTGTTGCAGGTCGCCGAAAATTTTCAACATGTTGAAAATCCAGTGGCGACCAAGAGTCAAGAGTATTTTATTGTCAAAATTCTTACTTGCTGCAGCACAACAGAATATGTGAATATGTAAACATTGTACATAGTGGCGGAAAAAAAGGAAACGGTTCAATAAATAACAAATATAGCGCAAATAACAAATATTAAGTATTTTGCAGTTCAACGCTCGGATCTTATTCAATGTTGTGTTTAATAGCCTGATGGCTGTGGGGAAGAAGTTGTTCCTGAACATGGATGTTACAGTTTTCAGGCTCCTGTACCTTCTTCCTGATGGCAATGGTGAGATGAGCGTGTGGCCAAGATGGTGTGGGTCCTTGACGATTTTGGCTTCCTTTTTGAGGCAGCGACTACGATGGATACCTTCGACGGTGGGGAGGTCAAAGCAGGTGATGGACTGGGCAATGGTCACAACTTTTTGTAGTCTTTTTCGCTCCTGGACGATCAAGTTGCCGAACCAGGCCACGTCAGAATGCTCTCTACCGTGCACCTGTAGAAGTTTAGGAGAATCCTCTTCGAAATCTCCGTAATCTTCTCAGGAAGTAGAGTCGCTGATGTGCCTTCTTTACAATTGCATCGGTGTGCTGGGTCCAGGAAAGATCTTCTGATATTTGCATGCCCAGGAATTTGAAGTTATTGACCCTTTCCACCATCGTCCCATTGATATAAACAGGATTGTGGGTCCTCATCCTTCTCCTACCAAAGTCCTCAATCAGTTCCTTGGTCTTACTGATGTTGCGAGCCAGGTTGTTGTGCTGCCACCATTTGGTCAGTCGGTTGATCTCACTTCTATACTGTGGCTCGTCCCCATCTGTGATTCGTCCAACCACAGTGGTGTCATCTGAGAACTTGATGATGGAGTTCGCATTATGTCCGGCTACAGTCATGGGAGTAGAGCGAGTAAAGCTGGAGGCTGAGCACGCAGCCTTGAGGTGTTATTGTTAATTGTTAATTGTTACTGAAGATGAAGTGGTTCCTCCGATTCGAACAGGCTGTGATCTGTGGATGAGGAAGTCGAGGATTCAATTGCAGAGGGATGCGTAGAGGCTCAGTTCCGTGAGCTTGGCAACCAGCTTGGAAGGGATGATGGCATTAAATGCCAAGCTGTAGTCTATAAACAACAACCTGACGTAGATGTTTTTATTGTCCAAGTGGCCCAATGCGGAGTGGAGAGCCAGTGAAATTGCGTCCTCCGTTGACCTGTTTTGGCCAGAAAGACGTTACGACTCTTGGCGACTGAGGAGACTACTCACGACCATGCAGGCGATACCCTGGCGACATGTCGCAGGGTGAAGCCTGTAAGGTTGTCAGTAGTTGCCCAAAGAGTCGTACCTTGTTCTGGTCGACGCTGGATTTTCAACATGTTGAAAATTTTCGGCGACTTGCAACGACCTATGACAGGTGCCGGCAGTTGCCAAAAAAGTCGAGTAAGTGGGACAGGGCCATTATTTACAGCTTTTCCGCATTGTCACCCCAGTTTTAATGTACCAGAGACATCCCTTGGCCCACCCTAACTTCTATTCCCTCCTTCCTGATTATGATGCAGAGTCTTCAACTTGGAAGATTAGCTCCGTTTCTCCTCAAACAGGCATTTGGATATTGTGCTTGGGGCGAGAGGGATCAAGGGATCTCAGGAAGATACGGGAGCAAGATTAGCCATGTTCATGTTGAATGGTGATGAAAGCTTAAAGACTAAATGGCCTTCCACTTTTTTTTAATGCATTACAAAATGCATGTTCTTTACTCTCAAAAAGGCAAATTTATGGGTCATAGCTTGTGCACTGAATGGGAGATTTGTGGGACAAAAATGTCAGACCTTATAAAGAAACAAGATGTATTTTTGATTTTTGTCACAATTTATTGACACTATAAGGGGATTATTTTCCGTTTTGTTGGGAAAGTTGCATATGTTTTAGAAAGCTAGCAATTTCAGAAACACTTGCTTTTGAAATTGAATATCCAATCATTATAATTTTCAACAAAATAATAAATGATGACTAAGACTTACAGCAATCTAGAGTAACAGTAATTAACAGTAACAGTAATTAACACAAGGAATAATGTTATTAGTAAATTATGTCAGGTTAGTTTGGTGCTCCCGGTAATATATCTGAATCAGAAAATAATGCGTCAAGATGTTCACCAAACATTTGCATTGTCAAGGTTAGCTCTGAATTACAGTACAGAAGGAACTGTATTTGGATACAAGGAATTGCAGTGGCTGGCTTACAAAAAAATATGCAAATTGCTGGAGTAACTTAATGGGTCAGGCAGCATCTTTGGAGAACTTTGTCTTATGAATCTGAGTTCTTTGAAGAAATTACTAAGAAGGTCGACAAGGGCAAAGTATGGACTTCAGAAAGAAAGGCATTTGATAAGGTTCTATAAGGTAGACTACTCTGGAATATTAGATCACATGGGATCCAGGGAGAGCTAACCAACTGGAAAGAAACATAGAAAATTGGTACAGGAGTAGGCCCTTCGAGCCAGCACCGCCATTCATTAGGATGTTTGATAATCTATAATCAGTACCCCGTTCATCCTGCTAAATTCCAGCAAATACAAGCCCAGTCGACCCATTCTTTCATCGTATGTTAGTCCCGCCATCCTGGTCAATGTCAGTCCCGCCATTTCAGTTGGGTAAGGGGACTGAAGAATAGTTAATGGAGTTTAATGTAGATATGTGTGAGATGTTGCATTTTGGTGAAGGTGTAGACCTTCACAGTAAATAGTGGGGCCCTGGTGGATGTTGTGGAACAAAGGGATCAATGTTCCTTGAAAGTGGCGTCACAGGTAGATAGGGTTGTCAAGATTCTTTTGATACAGTCGCCTTCACCAGTCAGGGTATTGAGTATAGAAATTGGGATGTTATGTAACAGTTGTGCAAGATATTTGTGAGGCCACCTTTGGAGTATTGTTGGTAGACAAAAATGCTGGAGAAACTCAGCGGATGAGGCAGCGTCCATGGAGCGAAGGAATAGGTGAGGTTTTGGGTCGAGTCCCTTCTTCAGACTTCTTCAGTCTCTTGCACAGAATAGCAGAATCAAGAATCGGGGAACATTCAGTCCTCTCCATAATGTTTGGGACAAAGACCCTTCACTTTATTATCTTCCATCACAGTGAGGAATGTTGATTCCACCGTGGTAGATATTTATGTTGCATTTATTGTATAGTGTGTTCTTTTTTTACTTGTCTGGCTGTATGGTAACTCAAATATCATTGTACCTTAATTGGTGCTAGGGACGGAAATCCTGGGGGGCCAGGGGACACAGGCCCCCCCCCCCCCCGTTTTAAGAGGTGGGGGACGATCCCCCCCCCCCCCCCCCCCCCCCCAATTTTTTGTATTCCGGATTTTAAAACCTGGTGAAATCTCTGCTTTCTGCGAGATGGTGGAAGTGGGACTGCTGATCGAGGGTGCCGATTGGATGAGAGAGATGTTGGCCAGCAGGCAATGGGAACGGGACCATGATAATTCAGCGCGATAATTGGAGGAGGGAAGTGTTGGTCAGAGGCGGAAGTAGGGGGGGTGGGACTGAGGATAGAGCGCGGTGATTGGAGGAGGGTGGTCCGTGGGGCAAAGATCAAAGCGAAACTTGATTTGCATGCCCAGGTCAAACGAAAAACTCTCAGCAGCCCGACTGGTGTCCCGTCAGTCCAGGCAGGGATCTTTGGGCAGGGCCTTGGGTTAACCCAGCGAGACGGGCAGAGTTGAACTGCATTTAGCACTGCTTCTCCGCGCTGGCTGCGGGCCTTACGCAATTTTTTTTTTTACGACTGCCAGCACCGGTCACTAATTACCAACCATAGGGCCCCACAGCTGAAGCCTCCGAAGCCCTGTGTGTGTGTGTCTTTTTTTTTTCTCCCCCGGTCCCCTCCATGTTTTGATACCGATTTCCGTGCCTGATTGGTGCATGTCACAATAAATGCAAACTTGAACTTGGTTTATTTATTTGTTGTTTTTCTGTTTTTGTTCTGTATCATATAAAGTATACAACTTTTTGAAGAGCATCGTGTTCTCATGTATCTTTGCCTTATTGACCCACAACTGGCAACACATTAATTAATCAGTTTGTTTTTTGGGTGGCTTTTGCTCTTTGTCGGACTATAACTGAATGGACTATAACTGGATGGACTAATTGGCATTGACCTAGATTTAGTCAGAATCATTTTTCCACAGCACAGTCAACTCTGCAGCTAGGAACAGAGTGGTTGAAGGTGAGAAAGCCATTTCCAAGACAGTTGAGCAACAACCTGAGGAACAATTTTAGATAATTTCTACAAATATCTCACTTTTCCCCTTCCCTTTCTCCCTTTCTTCCACTAACCCTACCCCTTTATTTTCTCTTCCCCCCCCCCCCCCCCCCCGCCTTGAAGTCTGGTTGACCTTGCAGCACTTTCTCTCCTCTGCTTTCATTCTCCCCTCCAGCTTCACAATTCACAATGTTTCTATCCTCGAGCTTCACAATTTGCAGATCTTTATCCTTTGGTTCACTTTTTTTTCAGCTTAAACTGTCCAACAATCTGCTTATCAAAAAATGACGCGTCGTCTGAGTTCACCTATTACTGGCCATGCTTGACTGTTCCTCACTTCCAGCTCCCGCCTCCCCCCTGCAATAAGCGAGTTACGTATTCCAACTGCGCATGCCCAGGTCATTGGTCACTCGCTATAAACATTCTCGGTAGCTGTGAATCTGCACGTTTCATCTGTGGTCGGGGTCGGGCCTGGGTCTCCGGCGCTGCGGGTGCTGTTTAGTTGCTGCTGAGTCGTCCCCTCCCGGGTGTCCCGTCCCTGTCCGGGTGGCTCTGGGCTGGCGGGGCGGTGGCGGCCTTGGACTTGCAGCTGATGTGGGGGAGAGGTGCTGGCTCCAGCTCTGCTATGGCTCCCGGGGGCCCCATTTCCCGGGGACCGTCGGCTGCGCCTCTCGCCTTGTCCAGTGGTTGGCCCCCTTGGTGCCGGTGAGGGCCGAGCATCGGCCGTGTCCCATCGGTCCGGGGCTGTTGGTTGGCCCTTCTCCAGGTTGAGTTGGTGCTTCGCCACGCTGGCTGGGGAGGAAGATGGTCCAGTGGCGGTTTGGCAGCGCTTATGGCACCAGGGACCCGGGCTCAATCCTGGCTGCGGATGAGGTCCGGGTTTGTCTGGCAGCAGCTGTTGAGAATGTCTCTCCCCCGGTCCAGTCTCTTCCACTGTCTCCCACTTGCATCTGCCCCCTCTCTCTCGCTGTTACACCCCACTCTCCTGCTACCTGACACCCCAGTTTCTCAGATTAAATATCTTTACACATAAATCATGAATAAATTTAAGAATTTATACACAGTTTATACAGTCAGCACTGCGTTAGCTGTTTCTTTATAGCGATTGACCTTTGACAAATCCCATGACTCCTTGCATTTTTCGGAATATCGAACTCGCTTATTAGTCTGAAGATGGGTCCCGACTTGAAACCTATCTATCTTCTCTAAAGATGTTGCTTGATCCGCTGAGTTACTCCAGCTTTTGTCTTTGGTAAACCAGTATCTGCAGTTCCTTGGTATTACATTCCTCAATCCAAACTGTTCAAGGACAACATTGGAGTTGTCTGCTAATTGGAAAATTGCCCAAATGTCTTATTCAGAAAATGAAGAACTGACTGGAGAGTGGAGGTAATGCAGCCTCTCCCTCATGACCATCAGTGCCAGCTCCTCACTGAAAAATAATGTCTGACAGTTGAGGAAGGACAGCAGCTGCTTCTCAATAGGATCCGTAAGACAACGCTATTATTAGCAACCACAAACTTTAAAAAAAAACCTCTAAAGCTTGTTTAGGAAGGAACTGTTTAAACCGAAGACAGACACAAAAAGCTAGAGTAATTTGGGTAGCTTAAGCATCTAGGCCTCCTTGCCTCTGAAGTGAATATGCTTACTGGCTTCTGTGAATTATGTTATCAATAATGACCTAGTATCCTTTTTGGGCATTCTTGTCTGCCGAGCTGCTGATTCCTCTACGTTTAAAAAAATAAAATAATTATGCAGCATTTTTGGTGGAATCTTAATCTTCAGAAAAGTGTTAGAAAGTGTTGGCAACATGTTCGCAGCTCTTAATCTGCTCATTGGTGATTGGTTTATATTTCACCAAGAGAATTTGGGTCCAGACCTCACAGTCCTGGTGCTGCAGAGAAGGGTTGAATACCAGAGGTGACATGAAGATGGTTGTCCATGATGTTAAAGCAATATTTACTGAGCATTGCTTCAAATAATTGTGGTAAAACTGATGCAAATGGAGACCAAATAAAAGTACTCATTTCTTTAGAGTCATCGCTTTCATTTTGGAAAATAATTTAAAGGTTGTTAAAGTGCAATTATATCTGCCCCCAACATTTTGCCGGGCAGTGTTTGTGGACCAAGCTACCTTTGGCTTCTTCAATGATCTTCATTCGCAAGATCAGAAGTGGAGGCATTCTTTGTTCAATTCCACTTAGTACTCAAAAAGCGAAGAAATGATGCCTACGTACAACAATACTCGGACAGATCTGAGTGCCACACTATCTACAAAGTGTTTTAACAATGTAAAAGCAAAGTGTTTTTACGTTTTCATTGGAATTGTGGGTTATGGTATCAGTAGGCCGTTTGATTTGAAAGGAATTTAAAGTCACAATCATTAACATTGATAGTTAAGTTTTTGGGAATTAATTTTTTTTTAAATTAAAGGTTCTTTTTTGGAAACAATTGTTACATTTACTAACATCAAACATGTTGAAACATTATGTTGCAGAAGTGGATAGTTAAGTGGTCCTGAAGTCGAAAAAAGGACATTATTGTGATCAGTTTATACCAAGTTCAATACCAAGGACATTTAAAATAATGAACCACATGAACTTCTGAACAAATATTACAAGTAGAACATATGCATAGGTAGGTGTGAAGTGATTACAACTTAAATATGGGTGACAATGTAAAGAGAAAAAAATGTATTCAAGGTAGAAAATTTAGTTAACAGTGCATTTTTAAAATAATACACCGTCATAGTTATAAGGCAGCAATCTTCATTTGCAATTGCCCAGAACCTCCTTGTTCACCAGAGACTTAAATTATGACTTTTTGTAATATGAATGAAGATATGACTGTTGTGAAATGTTATGTGTAACAATGAATTGCATAACAAGAACTAACACAGATACGTAATAGTGGGATAAATAGAGGATAGGTTGCCCCATCTTATAACCATATATTCACAATCAATTATTCAAGAATATAGAAATAAATTGCTCTACATTGTTAAGAGGCGTAAAGGCATTGTTGCTGAACCTAAAGGGCCTGTCCAACTTACCCAATTTTTTTTGGCGACTTGCCGGTACCCGTCCTAGTCACAGCAGGTCGCTGAAAATTTTCAACGTGTTGAAAATCCAGCGGCGACCAGACAAAGGTATGACTCTTTGGGTGACTACTCACGACCAAACAGACGTCACACCGTGACATTGTATATGTATATTTGAGGGAAAGATGGTAACTAGACAGAGAATAGTGCCCTTCAGAATCCATCTCTGTGTGAGCTGCAGGAGACAGGCAAGATCCTCCATGAGTATTTCTTCTCATTTTTTACGATGTGAAAGCTTGGGAACTTGGACGGTTAATGCAGACATCTTGAGGAGAGTCCACATTATGGTTAAGGAGGTGCTGGACATCCTAAGCAGTTTGAAGGTAGATAGATCTCCTAGGTTTAATCCGATATATCCGAGGACTGGAAAGTTAGAGAAGAAACTGTAGGAGGCTTACCTGAGATACATAAATCATCGTTAGACACTGGCCTGAAGTCTGGAGGGTAGCTAATGTTGTGCCTCTATTTAAGAAAAGCTGCAAGTAAAAGCTTGGGAATTATAGACCAGGGAGCCTAATACCTGTTGAGACCCCTCCTCTCGACCCCAAACGTCATCCATTACTTCTCTCCTGAGATGCTGCCTGTCCCGCTGAGTTACTCCAGCATTTTATGTCGACCTTCGGTTTAAACAAGCATCTGCAGTTCCTTCATACACAGCCGAATACCTGTGGTCGGTAAGTTACAGGAGAGGGTTCTGAGGGATAAGGTGCATGAATTTGGATAGACAGCCGATTAGGGATAGGCAGCATAGTTTTGTACGTGACAGATCATGTCTTATGAATTTGAATGTTTATTTTTGAAAGGAGTAACCAAGAAGGTAGAAGAGGACTAGGCTGTAATGGTTGCTATATAGACTTCAAGACCTTTGATAAGGTTCTACATGGGGGAGGGAGAGGGGGGGGGGGCGGGGGTGGGGGTGCACTGTGGGAGGTTAGACCGCATGTGTTCTAGGGAGAGCTAACTCCCTAGAACACATGAGATCTAAGGGTGTTGTCGACTTCTCCAGAATACAGCTCCCTCATAGTCTACCAGGTAGGATCGTGGCTCGTCAGTCGAGTTGACAACAGTGCCCAGACGGGAATGTCCAGTTGAAGTTCGTAGACAGACGACCTGGCCCGGAAGTAGAGCCTTGAGTGGTCTGCTGGAACTGTCGTATGGCCGTTTCTGGATGTCATGCTTCTCTTGGAGATGTTTCTGGATGGTGGCAGACTTCAGCAGCCGAGGGACCAGTTGTTGTTGTGCGATGGGTACCGGAGGCCTCGTCAATCTCGACATCAGTCCCTGTGCCGGCGATCCCAAGGTTCCGTCCCTGGCAACGTTTCTGAGATTCAGGAGATCGAGATAAACGTCTGACTTTGAAATCTGCGCTCGCTCCAGCAACTGAGTCCATTACTCTGTGGATACTGGGGACTGCTCATGATGTGCTGGAAGTTCCATCGGTCTGCTAAAGCTTGAACATGTGGCTGGTGAACTGCCAACCGTTGTCGGTTCTCAGGCTGACGGAAGCGCCAAAGGTAGAGAAGTGTCTTTTCAGCTTCTGGATGACCATTTCAGATGTGAGGGAGGTCAGTTGGTCTAGTTCAAACCAGTTAGAAAAGGAGTCAACTAGAACAAGGTAGTGCTTTCTGTCTCATTTGAAAATGTCTGCCGCCAGTGACGTCCAGGGCAGTGCTGGTGGGGGTTTTTGCAGAAGGGGCTGCCGCTGCTGATGAGGCGCAAGGCTGTTGCAAGTGGGGCAGAGTTGATTCCGACCTCCACACCGATTGTCATTTGCCATGACTGACAGGGTTCACTCTGTGCTGAAGGACATGGCCTCCACAGGCATAATTGAAGCAGTCAGCGACTCCACCGACTGGGTCTCGACCATGATTGCCACAGTCAAGAAGGGAAAAAATGAAATCCGCCTGTGCATCAACTCAATAGAACTGAGCGCCCACACCATCCCATGAAGACCGTTGAGGATGTTACGGCAAAACTCAGAACGGCCACCCTATTTTCTTTTCTCGATGCAAAGAACTCTTTCTGGCAGATACCGCTGGATGAGAAGTCATCAAACCTCACCACATTTGACACCCCGTTCGGCAGATACAAGTTTCTGAGTGCAGGCGTGGGTTCGTATCCCACTTCTGGCACCATGTAAACAGACTCCAGACTCAGTACGTGATTCAAATACATCTTTAATCAGCACTGAAACTTAACAGCACAGAGGATGATTAGTTGTCAGTACATGCTGGCTGCTCCAACTGCCCGTGCTGGAAGCAAGTGTTAGTATAAGTATTACAGTGGGGTGGATTTAGAGATGCTAGCTTGTGTGTGATTGGTTAACATGCAACATCAATCTACAGTTCTGTAAAGCCACACAATATGCACTTGAGCACAATTTGTAAAAAAATGTTGATTCATTCAGTTTTATTCCACCCTTTCTCAAATTCTTGGGAAGTAAACTGGATTCTGTAAGGGCAAATTTCTGTAACCCAAGTGGCTGTAACACAGGACTTGCCTCTATTTATTAAACCTGGAGAGTTACTGCATCCACTGTGCTCTTAGGCAGTGCATTCCAAATTCAAACCACCCTCTCGAAAAAAAAATCCTTGTAAGCCCTTTCCCCTCTACTTCTTCCTTGTGTATGCACTTTGCTTTAAGATGCCAAAACCATTGCTAAAGGTTTACTACCAGCCTTATCATATGCCTTGCAGTCCATGCAGACTATGTTAAACGCAATGCCCTAATCTAGATAGTTAGTTTCATCTTTGGCAGTGCAGGACTTCCCTTGAACAAAGCCACAGTGACCTATCATGATAAATTCTAGCTTTCTAAGTATAGATTCATCCTGTTCTCTGATTTTATCCAGTAACGTTTGGACCATCGACAAAAGACATATTGCCCTCTAATCATCTTGACTGATGCTTGCCACTGGCGAATGAAGATTTTTTTAAAAATCAGGTCCATAGCATTTTTCAGCCTTGCCCAGCATGGGGATAGAGCCACCTTTATGTATTAAAAGTAGGTATTAGTTGCAAAGATATCTTAATGAAAACATGCACTAGAATATCTATTTCCCACCCTCAGGTTCTAGCTACGATGTTTCTCTCCTAAGTGAATACGGAAGGCAAGTATTCATATGATGGCCCCACTCAATCTCTGGTTACCCTCTTGGTTCATATAATCAAGCCCACAATGTTCCTTGAAATCCAGGGTTCCCTGAACTTGTTGTTACTTGTACTTTACATATACCCTTTTGGGAATATGCTGGTTCTGAACTTGCTCAATTTTGCTTTTAAAACACTACAAATTGTCATTGAACCATACAGCATGGAAACAGACCCTTTAGTCCACTTTGTCCATGCAAACCAAGTTAACCCACTGGCTGGTCACATTTGGCCCAAAGCCTTTTAAACATTTTGTATCCCTATATCTGTCAAAATGTCTCTTAAAGATCATAATTATTCACTTCTGTAGCTTCCTCTTCCAGCTCATTCCTGGTGTAGACTAGCAATAGCAATGTTACAAAATGTTGAGATTTTAAAAACCAAGTCTGCAATTTATCCCATCAGATAAAGCATAAAAAGAAGTTTAATTTGACACCTAATTCACTTTCATATCTTCAGTATTAAGAACGTTATGACCATTTTCATACTTGGAAATTAGCATCTTGTTCCCCATTGCCTTTCAATTAACTTAACTCAAAAGCTGTGATCTAGAACAGTTAAAACCCATAACTTTCTTAAAAATTAAGAGAACTCAATGAAATTTTCAGTTTATAGATTGAAGCATTCTGAAACAAGTATGAAACAATCTTACTTGGATGACCTGAAATTAAAGCATATAATTAGTTAGTTATCTAATTGTAGCTAATTACAAAATTCAATGAGTAGATCTAAACTCTTAAGAAAATATAAACTTTTTTTAAATTGCCTAAGTGTCCAAATAACATTCACACAATAATCCACAATATAACATAATTTTTTAATCTAATTTTCATGATTTTCTGGGCCAAATGGAAGGAACAGTGTTTAATGCCTGTAAATTAATGGCCATTTAAATCAATTAGCGAGTGGGTTTTAGTGGAATGCGGTGGATTGGAACGTTGCGGTTTGCGGTGAAGTCGGGAAGAAAAATACTGTTGGTTCATACATTTTTTGGACCCCATTTCGCAACATGAAAATATGATTAAAGCCTCCATAAAAACCAACTTTTAATATAAAAATAAACTGTGTACCTTTTTTTCCTCCCCTACGCAAAATCCTTCCCGTTGTCTGCGCTCACGGCTTTTGAAGGTGATTTTTAAATTACTCTAGTTAATAAATAACCGAGCGTAATTTAAAAATACCTTCATTCATGAAATGTCGGAGCGATTTTTCTTCCGCAACAAAATCGCCCGACATGGATCGATTTTCCCAGTCTGCAAAACGGCACTTTAAGCCCGCCCCCCCCCTGAAAGGCGCCAAAGTCACGCACACGGGGAGCGGCAGAACTGCAGCACTGCTCAAGGTAAGTTTTGTAACATACCTACTAGAAATGTTGTTTCTGAGATCCCTCTTAAATCTCTCCCCCATCTACTCTTCTGCACCCTTTCCAACTTAATGATGTCCTTGCTGTAGCTGAACGACAAGAAGTACGCGGTGTACACCAATTGTGGTTTCACCAACTACTTCTACAACAGCGTCATGTCACAATCTTTTTACTCTATACTGTTCAATGGTTCTTATGTCAGGTATGCACTGCACAGTGGAATTCCTTTTGCATAGCTCTTACATGCAGAAATTGTCATATTTTGGTGCCATTTACAAAAGAAAAAGTCCAAAGTCCGGTTCATATGCTGGATGTACAGGAATGCTCCTGGTCCACGTAAGTCCAAAGCAGCTGCAGGACGTGCTCAGTCACGTTCGACCAGCTCGCCATGAGTACCAATGTCCCTCTCCTTGCCCGAGTGCATATATGTCTCGGGTAACCTGCTGATGCAACCTTGAAGGTGCAGGAGGCAATAGCCTTCTCCTTCTCATCCAGGCCCTCTCCTCGCATCAATCGTTACCAATGGCTCTCTCCTCTACTCTCCGATCTTTGGGGCCAAGCTCGGTGGCTTTCGAGCTTCCCCTGCAAGCAGCGGGATGGTGGGTCCTCCTTTGCAGCCGCGAACCAGGCCTACTGCCGCATGTAGGTCTTTGTTCGCACTGGCCTATCCTTGCAGCACATCCTGGGAGTTTTCTGCCCTCCTGGCGTCACCACTCATCTCTGCAATGACTCCAGTTCTGAGACATCATTGCAAGAATTCTTCAGGGCCGTGTCCTAGAACCATCTATCATTAAATACTTCAATGACCTTCCAGAAGTTGGGAAATTCAATTGCATTCACAACTTCTCAGACAATGAAGCAATCCATTTCCAGGCCTGGTGGTTCAAGGCAGTGTCAGAAAAGTGTCATAAGGGCACTCTGAACATGCCTTCAAACATCAGATCACGTATATATTTTCTAAGCATGCAAAGATTATGTTGCAGCAGCAGTGACCGCTGCTGCCCTTGTTTACAGCATTAACTGGGCAGGATCAGCATGCATATTTTGGGATTCATTGAAGGCAAGCATTCAAAGGAACGCTTCACCGACCTGTTTACCTGGCTCACTACTTTCATCTGTATACCCAGATCCCTCTATTCTGCATCACTCTCGAAGGTTCCACCATTTACTGTGTAATTCCTGTCCTGGTTTGACCTACCAAAGTACAACTCCTCAAATTTTATGTGCCATTATGTGTTAAATTGTATGTTAAATTTTATGTGCCATTCTATTGCCCACATTCTCAACTGATGTATTTTTTTAAAGAAAGAACTACAGATGCTGGAAAAAGGTAGGTGGACGAAGGTAGACAAAAATGCAAAAATGCTGTCCCACTCATCCCCGACATCAGTATGAAAAAGGGTCTTGACCCGAAACATCACCCATTCCTTCTCTCCAGCGATGCTGCCTGTTCCGTTGAGTTATTCCAGCATTTTACATAGAAAATAGGCGCAGGAGTAGGCCATTCGGCCCTTCGAGCCATTCAATGTGATCATGGCTGATCATCCACAATCAATACCCCATTCCTGCCTTCTCCCTATATCCCTTGATTCCATTAGCCCTAAGAGCTCTATCTAACTCTCTTTTGAATGCATCCGATGAGTCAGCCTCCACTGCCTCTGAGGCAGATAATTCCACAAATTCACAACACTCTGGGTGAAAAGGTTTTTCCTCATCTCAGTTTATGCCCTACCCCGGATTCTTAAACTGTGGCCCTTGGTTCTGGACTCCTCCAACATCAGGAACATGTTTCCTGCATCTAGCATGTCCAATCCCTTAATAATTTTATGTTTCTATAAGATCCCCTCTCATCCTTCTAAATTCCAGTGGATACAAGCCCAGTCGTTCCATTCTTTCATCATACCACATTTCTGCCATCCCGGGAATGAACCTACGTTGCACTCCCTCAATAACATGAATGTCCTTCCTCAAATTAGGTGACCAAAACTGCACACTATACTCCAGGTGTAGTCTCACCAGAGCACTGTACAACTGCAGCAGGACCTCTTTGCTCCAATACTCAAGTCCCTTCATTATGAAGGCCAACATGCCATTAGTTTTCTTCACTACCTGCTGTTTCTTGCATGCTTACTTTCAGTAACTAATGCACAAGTATACCCAGGTCTCATTGCCCTTCTCCTTTTCCTAATCTGACAGCTTACAGAAGAAGGGCCTTGACCTGAAACGTCACCCATTCCTTTGCTCCAAAGATGCTGCCTGATCCGCTGAGTTACTCCAGCATTGTGTCTACCTGCCATTCAGATGATAATCTGCCTCTTGTTCTTGCCACTGAAGTGGATAACCTCACATTTATCCACATTATACTGCATCTGCCATGCATCTTCCCATTCACCCAACCTATCCAAGTCGCCCTGCATCCTCATAGCATCCTCTTCACAATTCACACTGCCATCCAGCTTTGTGTCATCTGCAAATTTGCTAATGTTACTTTTAATTCCTTCATCTAAATCATTGATATATTGTGAATAGCTGCGGTCCCAACACCGTGCCTCGAGGCACCCCACTAGTCACTAACTGCCATTCTGAAAGGGAACTGTTAATTCCTACTCTTTGTTTCCTGTCTGCCAATCAATTTTCTATACATGTCAATACCAATACCATGTGCTCTAATTTTGCCCAGTAATCTCCTGTGTGGGACCTTATCAAAGGCTTTCTGAAAGTCCAGATACACTTTATCCACTGGCTCTCCCTTATCCATGTTACTGTCTACCTGAACTTAGTTGTTAGGGATAATATTATTTTATTTTCATTCATTTTTGAATGACAAATAATTTCAATTCAATTCAAAATGTACAGGTCTATTACCAAGAAGATCTTGGAACATTTCACATTGTTTGTCAATGCTCTGCATAGTCTACTGTTCTGCCTCACTTTCCCAAAGTTTACTTAAATTTAGAGCCTTGTTTGTGACTCATCCTTCTCCCTCTTAACTAGTATATCGACTACTATTCAACGATGGCTGCTAGCCGAGCGTTACTGCACCATTAACTAATTGACTAACTCAGTTATCGACTAACTAATCATTATTTTTGTTAGCTGAAGGAAATATTGTTCCAGAAAAATTGAACACAATATTCTAACTATGGCACAACCAATGATTTATACAAGTTTTCTATTCTTAAAGTTTTCTTCTTAAGCATTATTTCCCATTTGAAAATGTAGCATATTATTTGCTTTTGAAGGTTTGTATACCTGAACCCTGATTTTTTTTTTTTTTTAAATGTGCCCATTTTATGCATCTTCTTTCTCCAAAATACCTCCCAAAATACCTCATCGAATTTTTGAGAGCGCGGGGGAGAGGCAGGGAGGGAAATGAAATAACGTGGAATAGTAAAACAACGTGACTTTACCTCAGCCCGTGTTCGCGGTCCGGTAGCCCTGACAGTGAGTTTGATAAATTCTCCCTTGAATTTTATTTAAAGGAACGCGGTGTTAAACAACAATTACGTTTACTGAGGAATGTGGATCGATGTATTGATGACACATTGTATAACTACTGTTAACTACTGGCTGTTAACAAGTGCTGACAGTGGCCGTTAACAAATCGTTTTTGTCTGAGTTGAATAAAGTGACAAACGGCTCGAATCTTTCTGCAGTACTCAATAAAGCCGAGCTGGAAATTGAAAACTAGGGGAATGCCGTACCCCTGCGTACGCCCCCATTTCCATCACTGTTCCTTGGAGATAATGTTATCCCACTTTTCAAGAAAGGAGCGAGAGAGAAAACTGGGAATAACAGACCAGTTAGCCTGACTTCGGTGGTGGGAAAGATGCTGGAGTCAATTATTAAAGAGGTAATAATGGAGCATTTGGATAGCGGTAAAAGGATTAATCCAAGTCAACATGGATTTATGAAAGGGAAATCATGCTTGACTAATCTTCTGGAATTTTTTGAGGATGTGACAAGTAAAATGGATGAAGGGGTGCCAGTGGATGTAGTGTACCTATTTGATAAGGTCCCGCACGGGAGACTGGTGACTAAAATTAGGGCACATGGTATTGAGGGTAGGGTGTTGACATGGATAGAAAATTGGTTGGCAGACCGGAAGCAAGGAGTAGGAGTGAACGGGTCCTTTTCAGAATGGCAGGCAGTGGTGAGTGGAGTGCGCAAGGCTCGGTGTTTGGGCTGCAACTGTTTACCATATATATATATATAAATGATTTTGAAGAGGGAATTAGGAGCAACGCTAGCAAGTTTGCGGATGACCCAAAGCTTGGTGGCAGTGTGAACTGTAAAGGGGATGTTACGATGTTGCAGGGGAACCTGGACAGGTTGAGTGAGTGGGCAGATGC